>WNNJ02000551.1:0-112017 GCA_012934845.2 Pomphorhynchus laevis
ATAATTATTAATTATATCAATATATAATAATTAATATTAATTATTAATAATAATATTATTAATTATAATAATTATAATTAATAATACAAATTTATTTAATGTGGCAAATGCGTACAAGCTGTACGCTTACAAGTCCACAAACAAAAATGAAAAAGTCAAGCAGATAAATTGTTTAAATGGGATCGGATTTGTCGTTTGAAGCACGGCAGGGAAGTTGATTGGCGTATATGAATGGGCATATGGTTCCACGATAGAGGACCAGCCACCAGGAAGAAGCGGAGTCCAAATGAGGTAGAGTAGTTTGGAACATGTAAAAGAAGGGAATGACAGGAACGCAAGGAGCAGTAAACAGGACGAGAATTATCAAGAAAAGGAATGTTGAGAAATGAAGGGGTATGAAAAGTAACAAGGTGGAAAGCAACGAGAGGAAGACGAATTTGAACACGACAATAAATTGTAGGCAAATTTAGAGTAGCAAGATGGTAAGATGTATGATCAAAACGACAAAGACGGAGGAGAATTCGGACGGCAGCGTTGATGATGCGTTGTAAAGGAAGAAGAGTGGATTTAGGTGAGTTGGAAAATAGACTAAGACAGTAATCAAGTCTTGAGAAAAGAAGAGAAGATATGAGTCATACAAGAAGGGAAATCGATCAATCTACGAACTTGACAGAGGATGCGGAGTATCAAGGTAGATGAGCGTACTTTATCGATGATGTATTATTTTAAAGATAAAAATATTCAGTCGACATCTCGTGACAGAGTCAAGTCTATCTTCAAGGTACAAATATTATATTTTACATGTACAAATGTTTGTATTTTATAAAATACAACACGATATAAAATTAAGTTACGCTGAAAGTTTTAGGTTATAAAGCAACATTTATATTATGAAATATTGTATACTACAATTTACTTTATTATTTAAAGTAATACAATAAACACTTTATAAAAATAAAAAATCATTTTATTGAGTGTACACTGATTTTATTGAGTGTACATCTGTCCAAGTCCAGTGTTCGAATGTTTTGTGTGACACCTGGATCACTATTTGTATGAGCAAGAGAATTTTAAAAAAGAATTCCGATGATCCTTATTTATGTGGCTTTTGTGCTGTGAAGGAGCTTAATGTTTTGAGAAGACGTTTGGTCGAATTTGAACAAGCACATAACCAATCTCTCAGTCGAACCGTTCTCATGGACGATAAAATATCCTCTTCCAAAGCTCAACATTCTCTTAAAAAATATAGTTCCTGTGGATGTGCAGGTTGGAGATGATACGAGTGCCTGCGTTATTCTCTTTGATGAGAATATAAACGATCGCAAATTGCAACAAATTGCTTTAAATACAGTCCCTAAAGTATCACAGACCACGAACGATATGACTACCTGCGTTGTCGTTGATTGTCCTTCTCCTAATCTTTCTTTACATATTGACAACCGAACACGAACAACTGGCGCTCATGTCGGCAGCGATGGACCTGTAACATCCGTATTTGGAAGTGGGGATATTTGCGTTCTTCCTATTCAACTCCAAATTCAGTGTCAAGACCGTATGACGAAGTCTCGAAATATATTCTGTCTGATGAAGCGATTTCACAAAGTGATACACCGAAGATGTCGAATGCTCACAATGGGACATTTCGTACTATCTCAAACAAAGATGGTCAGTGTGTTTCCTCGGGCAACGCACACGTCAACTTGATGTCACAATCAAGTTATCTAGAGTCTCATGATTCACAGACCCAGACAGACTTATCTAGCTTGCGGAATATTGTTTAAACGGATACTCAAATACCCAGCTTACGTATATGTACAGACACACAATCGGCTGTGTCATGTAATAGTCTTGATAGGGTGATCTCAAATAAGCGTATATAAAATAGAGGATGGTCAGTTATTAAAAAAAAGATTTATTTTAACGTGGCAAATGCGTGCCAGCGCACGCTTACATGACCACAACAAAACAAACATGTAAATCATGTGTCGAGAAGGTGAGAACGGAGGAGGTGTTTAAATGTGATAAAGGAGTGAGCGCGGCGGACGTCGAGAGGGAGTTGATTCCAGGCGAGTGCGGCGGCGACGAGGAAGGATCGGAGACCATAGTTGTTGGAGTAATTGGGAACATGGAATAAGAGGGTATGACGGGAACGCAGCGATAGCGAGATCAGGCGAGTGTCGTCTAAAAAAGCGAGGTTGATGAACGATGAGGAGCCGAGAGCGATGAGACGAAAAGTTACGAGAAGAAGGCGGAGTTGTATGCGAATGTGGATGGTAGGCCAGGAGAGTTGGGCAAGATATGTGTATGTGTGGTCGAAGCGACGGAGACAAAAGAGCACTCGAAGGGCGGTGTTGATTATTCGTTGTACGGGTATGATTATGGATTTTGGAGAATTGGCGAAAAGGCTAAGGCAAAGGCTGTGATTATGGATACGGCCGATGTCACCGAGAATTGAGTTAGACGAGCGAACCTTGTCACACACGAAAGGGTTTAAGGGAAAGAGATCATCGAAATGGAAGCCTAAGAAAGTGAGATTGTGGACTATGGGGATGATCGATGATGCAAAAGATACAGTGGGCGGAGATATGTTTGGTTTACGGGGGAGGATCCACATTATTTTAGACTTGTCGGGGTTTAGAACGAGATTGAGATTGGAGAGACGTTTGTAGATAGAAGAAAGACAGTTGGATACAGAATTGCCGATATCGTGTATGCGATGTTGGGATGTATGAGCATATATGATGATGTCATCGTCGTTTTGCATGACCTTAAATGATGAAGGTTTGATAAACGGAGAGAGATCGCCAAGCAGAAGAGAAAAATGCAGGGGACCTAGGACTAAACCTTGTGGGACCCCGCAAAAAACAGGGATGGGATAGGAGGATGATGAATTAAAACAGGCGCAAAAGGAACGGTTGGATATATATTAGGCAAACCATGCTACGGAGGAGGAAGAATATTCTATTTTACCTCGACAGTCTCGGATGCCTAAACGCTACTTGTATGCATCTTGATTCGACTCTGACTGTAGAATTTCTAGGCACATTCTACGTCATTCTTTTATAGTCTTTCTTTGTTTTCTCAAACGTGATCACACTCCTATCTCTAGTCGTCGCGATCATTACTGAAATCTTCGACGCTCCTATCACTCTCTTCTTTGTGATAAATGTAAACTTTTCCGGGAAAATAAGATCATATCCACGTCTGATCAAAAGTATACTTTAGGAACCTTTACTTTAATTATCTTCTTGATCGTTCTCGTCTCACTCAACATGTGAGAGACTTCACTCGATTCTGTGGGTATCAGCGATCTTTGTTAGATATTTGTCTGACCTCAAAAGTATGTTTTGAAGACCACTTCACTCACCTTGAACCTCTAGGATCACCAGGCCATTGTGTCCTTCTATTTGACTCCTAATTCTCGCAAGGCCTTTAAAACCACAGTTCGTTTCTAAATATTGTTCAGTGTTTCAAGACGAATTATCAATTAGTCCGTATGTGTCTTTCCGATATATGTTTGCTGAATCCTCTTGTGGTTGGTGTTGAAACGGAATGGCAGCAATTTGAGGCGATACTTTTAAATTTGCACTTACGCTTCTCACCTAGGAAAGTTACGAAAGTTCGTTTACATTAAAAACCTTGGTTTTATAGAGAACTCCGTGAAGCCTTGAAAGAAAAACATATATCTTTTAAGAGGTTTAGGAGTGGTGAAATTAACAGTTTCTTTCATTAAAGTAAGGAATCGTTTTACGAATTTAAAACACGATAAACGGCGTAGTTTCGAAGAAAGGATTGCACAAGAGGCTTTTCGCAACCATAGTCGCTTGTTCAAATACGCGAACTCAAAACATAGATCGGGACATGTTCGGCTTGTATCGGACAGTGGACCTATCCTCGATGATGATTACGACATCGCTAATGCGTTTGGTGAACATTTTTTGATCTATATAGTTTTTACAGGAACGAAGAAGAAAATATCCTTTATTTGATTAAAATTTTATATTTCGATAGCTTTCTTTTAAGCATTTCTACTTAAAAGAAAAAGAAAATATCGAGAAACGAAACAATCATACACTAAAGTTTTACATTTTAAAACAACAAAAAGAAAAAAAACAGAATCATAAAACAAAATAAAATTAAAATCATAAAATAAGTGACAAAAAATATGAATTTAATAATAAAAATAATGTAAAATTAAAGTAATAAATTATAATTTAATCTAAACCAAAACAAAATAATAATACAATTAGAAAACAAACAAATTGAAAAATTAAAATAACGTAATATTGGAATAATTAATTCTAATTTAATTTAAGGTTGTAATCGGATTTATTATTAAGCATTAAATTAGGTTCTTTTTAATAAAAAGAACCTAATATTAATAAAAAGAACCTTTTTAATAAAAAGAACCTTCTCGATATTTTCTTTTTCTTTTAAGTAGAAATGCGGGACACATCAATGCTTGAATTTTTGTATAAATGTTGGAAACATAGCGGAAACAAATTGTGAAACATTTATTTCTTTTTGTAAGGAAGAAGCATGCAAATGTTGATTTGTCAACTCCTGTTAACACTTCCTCGGGCAGTGATTGTTCTCAAAACTGTCCTCTAGGTAGCGATTGTACTGAGCGTCCTTGTGCTTACCCGCAGCAACTGCATCACCGCTGCAGTTTATGTGTTGCTCCTCTAGTAGCCCCGTTTATTGAGAGCGTTAAGGATCTTGCAAAGGCTAGTCAGATTATAGTTAGGCCTATAGATAATCTACGACAAATAGTTAGCCTTCCAAATAATAAACAACATGCAGTGATTCCTCCAAATCATCGTCGGCCATCAATTACCCCTGAGACTAATTCTTCATTAGTTCCGTCTGCTAGCCCTAAACAATTTAGCTCTAGACAATTTAACTCCAGAAGAGAGTTAAACGTTATCGTGAGCGGTGTTGAAGAATCTCTCAGTAACAATCCCCAAAGTAGACTGGATGACGATATTATGCATCTTCGCGCAGTGTTTTCTAAGATTTTTCTCCAGTGCGATGTGGATGTTGCGAAGTGTCTTAAAGTTCGAAGAGTTTTTCGTCTAGGTAAGAAACTTTCAGATAGACCTAGACTTCTAAAAGTTGTTCTAGACTCAAAAGATCATGTTGACTTCCTACTCAAGCATGCATTTAGATTATCGCGCTCTGATTTTCATATACTCCGTGATTTATCTCCTGCAGATCGTTTGAGAAGACACGAGGCTTTCAACGAGCTGCATCGACGGCTGGAAAGTGGTGAGGGTAACTTATGTGTACGGAATTTTCGGGTGGTCAAGTGGCGTCCGACTGTCCGGTGGCATCCCTTACTCCTGTAGAGTCAGACCTCTTTAGTGGTGATGGTTCGTGTGTAGGAAAACTAGTAGACTTCGATAGTGTCACCGAGCGTGTCAAATTTTCCCATTATACGAACATTTTTGTCGGTTATTCAAATGTTCGTAGTCTCCTGGCTCAGTTCTCGGAAATTAAATTCATAGTTACTTCGAAACGTTTTGATGTATTTTGTATAACCGAAACATGGCTACATTCTGACATTTCGGATGACTGTGTTGCCATCCCTAACTATTTTGTAATACGTTCGGATCGCTCATGTGGTAAACGTGGAGGTGGGGTAGCCGCCTATGTGCGAAATAGTCTCCTGGTATCGAATATCTCGGCTTTTCGCGACGATATTGGTTATTCCTTTGAAGGTCTTGCTTTTACACTGGGAAATGGTCAACGATCCCGATTCTGCGTCCTTTACCGTTCTCCGTCCTATGAATTAAGGTTAGACTCTCTTAAATCACATTTGCTGAGTTTATCTTCGTATCCTCTGATTTTGCTCCTGGGAGACTTCAATATCCCCCAAATAGACTGGAAAAATAGTCATTCACGACCAATTCACGGAATTGGGAAAGTACTGAGTGACTTTCTGTTACTCGAGATGCTACTAGTTCAACATATTAAAGAACCTACTTGTGTGACAGGGACGCCTTCTATACTCGATTTGGTCTTTACTAAGTGTTTGGGTGACGTTTCAGGTGTTCGTTATGACGCACCAATTGGCAATAGCGATCACTGTGTACTCTCTATGCGGCTGTCGCTGTTCAACAGAGCCTCACAAAACTCTAATTTTAAAAAACGTTGTTGGGTAGGTGTTGATGCTAATCAATTAGCTGCAAGCTTCCCAAAAAATATCTGTCATAGTCTTTGTATCCACTTCGGTTTGGAGGTTCCTGTAGTCTTTGATCTGCTCCATGATGAATTGATGCGAATTTCTGATATCTTTGCTCCGCTACGTGCCTGCAAGTTCAAGCATGGACATCCTCCTTGGTTCGACAGAGAGCTTCTTGATGCTATAAGATCCCGCAACAAATTGTGGCGCGAATTTAGGCGCTCTTCTGCTTCAAAACGTGCCTACATCGACTCTCGGAACTTATGCAATCGGCTAAAATTTCAGAAACGCTATTCGTACGAAGATAGTATCGCCAGGGATGCATCTTTGAATCCTAGGAGGTTTTGGTCTTATGTAAGAAACAACAGAACACTTGTCGCCACAATTAGCTCAATCCAAACGCCAACTGAAACTTTGACCGATCCGTCTCTAATCGCCCAACATTTAGCTGATGGCTTCTTGGTACAGGCTTTGACCTCTAACAAACTGCATGACTTTAGTTGGAAGTATGTTCCGGTTGCTCATCGGTGTTGTGTTCGTCCACTCAGAGTGGATGAGGTGTTGAACGAGGTTATGAAGCTCGATTCGTTTACATCTCCGGGACCAGACAATATCGCCCCCTTTCTCGTCAAATCCCTAGCGAACGAACTGAGCAATGATTTAACTATGTTTTTCAGATACAGCTTAGACACATCTTGGATTCCTGACAGTTGGAAGTGTGCAATTGTGGTGCCTATTCCCAAAAAGCATCCTGCTAGCTTTTGCGCAGACTTTCGGCCCATTAGCTTAACTAGCGTATTCTGCAAACTTTTAGAAAGAATCATTGCTAGTAGAATCAGGGATCATTTGGATCGTAATCACATATTGGTTGAATCTCAACATGGTTTCAGGATCGGACGTTCATGCCTTACTAACCTACTAACTGCGCGTGAAAAATGGGCTGATGCTCTGGGGGCTGGGTTTCAGGTTCATACAGTATTCCTTGATTTTTCGAAAGCTTTTGATAGGGTACCACACGACGGCATAGTGTCTTTACTGTATCACTATGGACTTCATTCATATATTTGTGAGTGGGTCAGGGAATTTCTATCAAATAGGTCTTTCCGAGTTTGTGTAGGGGGCGTGTTTTCTTATTCAGTAAATATTAATTCTGGCGTACCGCAGGGATCAGTCCTTGGCCCACTGCTCTTTATAATCTTCATTAATGATCTGCTACTCCGCTTATCATGCTCTCATCTAGCGTTTGCAGACGATCTAAAGATTTGGTCGATCATTAGAAGTCCTGCTGATCGAGTATCGTTACAAAATGATCTAAACTCCCTGATCAAGTGGTGCGATTCTACCGGACTACGGTTGAATGTTGATAAATGTGTCCTCATGCAACTAGGTCGCCCTATTGAAACTCTAAGGTACTTTATTGGAGATATGGTCTTAAAGGAAGTGTCTCATCATAAGGATTTAGGGATTATTGTTCATAGATCCTTGAAAACAAAGTTGAACACCGACTTCTTTCTAGGTAAAGCTACTAGGGCGTTATATTGTATTAAAAATGCATTCCTCAGGTTAAGCTGTCACATGTTCAAGAGGTTATTCATCTCCATCGTCAGGCCACACTTGGAGTACTGCATTCAGGCTTGTTTCCCTGTCACTAAGCAAGAACTATTAGACCTGGAGTCTATTCTTAGGCGCGGATCGAGGCTCTGTATTGGCTTAAGTGGTATTGACTATTATGTACGTCTAAGTCGTATTGGGATGTTGTCGGTACGTGAGAGGTTCATATCCTTGGAAATGCTATGTATATGGCATATGTCGAATGATGTGGTAGGTTATCCTACCGATGTAATCACTAGGCGGGTAGATCAGTTGCGGGGACATAGCAGAGTCTTGTATAAATTTAGATTTGGCAGATTACCAAAAGTGTATAGACTCTCAAGAAGAGGAATTAACATGTGGAATTCGTTGCCTGAGGAAGTCGTTGCAGCCCCCAGTTTGAGAACGTTTAAATCACGATGCTACAAATGGATACATGAACAATGCCGCCATTCAACACTACCACTGGAATACCCTAATTAGCTACGTTGACTGACCATTTGCTTTTGTTTTATTTTTTTTGGACTCTGCCTGAATAGCCTTTTGGCTTTGGTATGTATTGGAATAATAATAATAATAATCCTGATGATGATAGCAGGAGCTATCGAAATATAAAATTTTAATCAAATAAAGGATATTTTCTTATTCGTTCCTGTAATAACTATATATTTGAAATGGAAGAAGATTGTGGGTTTAGTATTTTTTATTTTTTGATCTCATCAAAGTCCTCTAATAAACCATCCTTTATCATCCCATATAAATAACTCACTGATGTCGTTAACATGTTTTCTATCAGGGATGTGCGAAGAGAGCTTAAGAAGTTAAAATAATCGGGGTCTGTTTGTCCCGATTTATTGCCGCATGTATACTTAAAAATGCTAGCAGATGAAGCTTGTATCCCTTTATATTGGATGTTTATTGCGTCACTTTATTCCGGTCATATACCGAGTAAATCTGCAAGTTGCGCAGAACTCATGGGCCAATTTGGTTGATGAAGGAGCTTGCGTAGATACCATATTCTTTGGTTTTTCCATAGCTTTCGATCACGTACGTCATGACTATCTGATTTCCAGAATGCATGCCTTGACGATTGATCCCATTCTAATTCGCTGGGTGGCAAACTTTATCTTTGGCCGTTCTTATCGAGTTCATGTTAATAACATTTATTCGGGCTGGTATAATACACACTTAGGGATACCACAGGGCACAGTGCTTGGTCCACTGTTATTATCCATCTACACAAATGATTTACCAGGCTTCATGAGTTCTGAGTCTCTATTATATGCAGATGACCTGAAAATATGTAGAGGCATAAAGTCGTATTTAGATACAGTGTCAAATATTAATGTCGAATATATTGGGCTCGAATTAACGGTTTATCGGTTAATTCTGTCAAATATACTTTTATGTGTGTTTGAGGTCGACAGAGTACTTGGCCGGCAAAATACTATCTTTGTGAAGATGAAATCGAAAATGTAGACCATGTGAAGGATCTCGGCGTCTAGATTTCCAATGACTTGTCCACTAAATATCATACTGAATATGTATATGCTAAGGTTTATCGGATGGTAGGTTTCATTAGCCGTACATTTGATTTTCTTAATCCACGATCATTTTGGATTCTTGCTAACACATTTATTTTGAGCCATCTGCTATGTGCATCTCAATGTGTCTATACGAGGACTATACAGGAGTCAGCAAAATTGGAAGGTGTGCTCCGTCGGACAATAAAGCTTGTTTACCCAATAAGAAATTTCCCATACGAACAAAGACTCAATGCACTGGGCATGAATACTGTTAGCACTCCGTGATTTACGTGACATGTGTCTAACATGAACGATTCTTCGCAACCCACGACACGTACTGCACGGGCTAATGGATGTTAGATCAGGTCAATGGCTGTTCAGTCATTCGTTAGTCCTTAATCGACAAAGGATGTACGCTCAAAAACTGTCCGGTTTAATCGAAGGGTCGTGAATCTATGGAATCAATTGAACGAGACAACGATTCGTTCCCGTACAATGAAGGAATTTCGGAAGAAAATTTTGTGTGATTAATTTGATTTTCTTTTTGGTGAGGCAACTTTAAGCTCTGCTCACTATGTTGTCTTGTAATAATAACGTCATAATCGACTAATAAACTAACGTCGAAAAATATATTAACATAGCCATTTATCAGATTGGTTCATCGACTCCGATGAATTAGAAAGCACAATCGAATGTCTAAGTTCGAACCTATAGTTGAACCAGCTAAACTTATCCATGCGAATCCGAATTATGCTATCGTTAAATATTCGTCAGAACATCATACAACTATTTCTACCCGAGATATAGCTACTGCACCCTCGAACAATAGTTGTGACAAACAAGTAAGCTCCAAAGAAAATACTATCCTCCCCATTGAAGGGTAAGAAGATTTTATCTTCATTGGGAGATAAGACCGATATCTTATATTTTTATCTTCTATATTTTTATCTTATATTTTTATCTCAGATTTTATCTTTATAGCTACTGCACCCTCGAACAATAGCTGTGACAAACAAGTAAGCTCCAAAGAAAATACTATCCTCCCCATTGAAGGGTAAGAAGATTTTATCTTCATTCGGTAAGAAGATAAATAAATTGCCTTCAGGTGGTGTTTATGATACCACAGAAAATCATTGAACACCATGACACCATGGTGTTCAATTGACCGGAGTGTTCATGCATTTGTTATTTTGTGTATAATTACTTTCCCAGCAGATGCCACAGATTTGGGGGTTAGGACAGTTTGAACCCATGCCCGTATTTATGGCAGCTAGAGCAATGCGAGCAAAAATTTTCTCATCAAAAAGCAATCTCTCGACTCGTCACTACCATCTTCGTACCGTCCTATCTCACTTCTCCCAACCCTCTCTAAACTCCATGAGCGTCTTGTTCTTAAGCAAGTTAATACATTTCTCTTTTCCTCTAAGTTATTTCCTCCCTTCCAAGACGTTTTTCGCTCTAATTACTCTACCGAAATTGCCTGTCTTAAACTTTATAAATACTTACTCATATCGCGCGATCATAAATTATGTAGTGTCATAGTTTCTCTTGATATATCACCTGCTTTTGACATTGTCGATCGCTCGATTCTTCTCCATCGCCTTCGTCATGATTATGGCTTCTCTCTACCCACTGTATCATGGTTTTCTTCATATCTATCAAACCGTACATTTCGCGTATATTGTAACTCTTCTCTTCCATCCTTCGTTTATCCTGTCCGGTGTTCCGCAAGGCTCCGTATTAGGCCCTATGCTTTTCTTACTTCTTCTCGGTGATTTGTCTTCGATTTCTCATAAATTTAACTTCCATCTTATGCAATATGCTGATGACATTCTCATCTATGCTCATGCACCTGTTTATCGTATTCACGATCTTAGTGTTTCTGCTTCCTACTGTATTGTCTCAATTTCCAATCATCTTTCTTCCCATCGTCTTTCTCTGAATCCTGATAAATCCAAAATTATATGGATCCTCCTCGACGCCTCGGCTTAGAACCACACATCATATCATTAAATTCTACAATTCTTCACATCGTTGATAACCTCGTTTTCCTATGCTTCCATTTCGACAATCGACGTTCACTTAAACCTTTCGTTAGAGATAAAGTACGCTCATCTACCTTGATACTCCGCAACCTTTGTCAAGTTCGTAGATTGATCGATTTCCCTTCTTGTATGACTCTCATATCTTCTCTCCTTTTTTTAGACTCGATTATTGTCTTAGTCTATTTTCCAACTCACCTAAATCCACACTTCTTCCCCTACAACGCATCGTCAACTCAGCCGTCCGAATTCACCTCCGTCTTCGTCGTTTTGATCATACATCCTACCATCTTGCTTCTTGACTGTTTGTAATTTGATGTAATGTATTTACAGGGTACTCATCGTGGTTTCTGACCATGTGCCACATTGCTGCAATATCTAATAAAAATAGTCTAGCGCAAATACTCTACATATTAAGAATTGACAACCTGTCCTTATGTCGATACAATTTCAGACACAATTTGCTACCACGCCGAAGAACTCTCAAAATCCTCGATTTCATTTTCAGTCATAGATGTTTAAATACCGTATTATTATGTAGACAACGTTACGAGCATAGCTCACAGTTGCTGACAAATCGATAGTCAAAATAAAAGAAAAAGAGAAAATCAAAAACAAATCAGTTAACAATTTAAAATAATCTGTCGTTTAAAGAGCTCACGAGTTCCCGCATTTACAATATCATCGCTTAAACGATTCCATGAATTTATTATTCGTTGTCCAAATTGAATCGTCCTAGAATGTACTATTCGTTGGCGACTAAGATAAAACGAGTGACCTCGCAAATAATGACCTATATTGTCAAAAATTGCTTTAAAGATTTATCTCCCGTTCAACATGTGACCTGACTAATTCATCAAATTAAGATTTAAATTAATTTGGCGATAGCAATACGAACTAGTTATCAATGAGAAATTGCACTTTTTGAGCTTTGGCAATGAGTATATCTGTATCTCCTATTGTCTACAACGCATCGTCAACGCTGCCGTTCGAGTTCTCCTCCGTCTTCGTCGTTTTGATCATACATCCTACCATATTGCTTCTCTATATTTGCCTACAATTTATTGTCGTGTTCAAATTCGTCTTCTTATCGTTGCTTTCCGCCTTGTAACTTTTCATACCCCTTTATTTCTCAACCTTCCTTTTCTTGATAATTCTCGTCCTGTTTACTGTTCCTTGCGTTCCCGTAATTCCCATTTTACATGTCCCAATCTACTCTACCTCTTTTGGCTTCCGCTCCTTCGTTGTGGCTGCTCCTCTCTTGTGGAATCAACTGCCTATTCATATCCGCCAATCAACATCTATGCCGTACTTCAAACGCCAAATCCGATCCTATTTAAACAATTTATCTGCTTGACTATTTCATCTTTTTGTGAACTTGTAAGCGTGCAGCTTGTACGCATTTGCCACGTTAAATAAATTTGTATTATTTTTATATTGGCTTCCGCTCCTTCGTTGTGTCTGGTCCTCTCTCGTGGAATCATCTGCCAATTTATATCCGCCAATCAACATTAATGCCGTTCTTCAAACGCCAAATCCGATTACATTTAAACAATTTAAGAAATTTATCTGTATGACTTTTGCTGTTTTTTAATTAGTAAACTTGTAAGCGTGCAGTTGGCACGCATTTGCCCTTTGAAAAAATTATTATTGTTGTTCAGATTCAAAAAATTTGAGCGAATTATAGAGGACTTCATTTTTGTATCTGTTAGTTAAGTTTTTTAGGAAAATGGAAAAATTTTTAGAGCGATCAATTGGCTCTTTAAATTTTAAGTTGATCAAATTGGTGAGTTTTCTCACCGGGGGAATTCCCCTTGAAAAGGATCATCACTTGAAACTGCATGTCTTCAGGTATATCACGAGAATTTACCAATTTTATCTTTGAATTAACTTCTGTTAATTTTTTGCTGGAAATTTGCTGCACAATTGAATCGTTTGATAGGTCGGACACGTTAACAATTTCGTTGTATTTTGTAATCATAATTTTGCTTTAAATTATTATTCCTGTCGAAAGGCGAATAGGGAAAATAAATCATTTCATTATTATAGGTCATAGCTATAAGGCTGTTTTAGTCTTTCACAAAAAAAAATAATACAAGAAAAAAAATCAAAAAAATCATTCAGTATATATACCAGAACCATGGGTACTGCAGCAACCACCACTCGTTCTCATTTCGAATCCAGTTCTTTATATTGGATTCATTGATTGTATGCACCACAACGACATCAACTGGAAGACGATTCCAAACATTCACCGCTCGATGGGACAGTCTGAAATGACGTGGGTATTTTCCGTGCTCATGTACTACTAGTAATTTCCAGTGCCCTCTACGTCCATCCCGTTCATTGAGTTCAACTCTATTTGCTGGAAAATTTTCATCTTTATTAATTAGTCGATACTAATTATCGATACTAATTATAATTAGACGAGGGTATTTTCCGTGTTCATGTACTACCAATACTTTAGAGTGCCATCTACGTCCATACCGTTTATTTAATTCAAATCTATTTGCTGGAAAATTTTAATCTTTATTAATTAGTCGATACATAGCTAGAAGGTCGAAAAGAAGGAACCTTTCACGCACTGTCGGCATATTCGAACTTTTTATTCGTGCCTAATAGGGAAAATATCATACCTGAGGACATTATTTCGTAAACCGTCAAAGTATGAGCTCTAATTGATCAAGTTCTGTACGCGTACACGGAAAGACTACTGGCGACACATATTCTAATATCGCTCTTATAAGTGCATTATATAAACGCACAACACAAACGGGAGATAAATCTTTAAAGCAATTTTTGACAATATAGGTCATTCTTCTTGCTGCGTTACAAATCCTATCAGTGTTAGCACGTGTTTTCAGATTGTTTTGAACAATTATATCAAGATCCAGAATGGACTGCGTGGAAACAACAAACTCATCGCCAATAAAATATTCTTGACTCACATTGCTATGATCTAATCTCATATGTGCACACTTTTTAATATTCAATGTAATTCTAGTGTTTAAGGACCATCGATAAACAATGTTTAGGATATTTTGAAAGTCATTTCGATCCTTGTTAGTTTTAATCAATTTCCATACCTTGACATCATCGGCAAAAGCTAAAACACTACAATCCCCAATTAAATCTAGCAGCTGATTTATAAATATGTTAAACAACAAAGGGCCTAGGAGTGATCCTTGTGGTACTCCTGAGGTGATAGGACGATAAGACGATATACATTGACCTACACGAACAGCAAAGGATATATCTTTAAGAAAATCTTGAATCCAGCTTATAATGGAGCGATTGACTTTATAAGACTCAAGGGTGGAAATTAGCATTTTGTGGGGCACCCTATCAAAAGCCCGACTAAAGTCAAGAAATATTACGTCGATACAGTACCCGTTAGCAACATGTCCAACCCAATCTTCACGAGCATGAAATAAGTTTGTAAGACATGAACGCCGAGGGCGAAATCCATGATGTGCATTATTGAGAATTCTCAGCGAACTCAAATGATCATATATGCGTCTGTTTAGTATGCGCTCAATCACTTTGCATACAACACTAGTTAGACTTATTGACCTATAGTTATTCGGATCATATTCGCCATTTTTATAAATTGGTACTACAATTGCTTTTTTATAGGCAGCAGGTAACTTCGAGATGCGCAAGCTTAGCTCAAATATGGAGTTTAATGGCTCAGCCAGAACAGGAGCAAGTAACTTAAGAAGTTGGCGTGAATATCATCTGGAAAAACTTCATGTGCTGTTATCGTTAAAACTGGAGAACCATTTTCTACCGGTCGTGGTGCTGCATCTCCACATATGCTAGACAAAGCATCTGGTGTTAGCTCAAAAGCGGATGCAAACACTTCTGTCATGCTGTCTGGCGATGTCATACGAGTGTTACCGTCTCTTAAAGATGAAATAGCTGATAGCAGAGCTCTGGATCCTTTCACATAAGCCCAAATTTTTTTGGTTTTGTATCAATTTGTAAAGCTACTTGATCTTCAAAACTTTGCCTTTTTGTAATCTTAAGGCGATTGACGAAATTACTGAACATTGTATTCCGCTTTTTAAAATTATTCTGATGACGGCTTAGTTCAAATAGACGATTCCTATGTTTGAGAGCATATCGCAATTCAGTGTCAAACCAAGGAGGGTATTTAGCTTTACTTTTTGGTACTCTACGGAGTGGTGCAAACTTATCTGCAAGAGCTACTAAACCTGATTCAATAACATACCACCTTACCTCAATGTCTTCACTGGCACAGTTGAAGATGTTCCTAGTGTCGCCTCTCGTAATGAGTCTTCATCAATTTGTTGCCAAGATCTTTTCGACACTATAAGATTTCCCACTTTTGGGATCATACACCTAGGAAAATAATTGAATAAGATCATTCAATGATCGCTCAATCCAATGAAACTCTGATAGCTCATATTACCCACACTTGTAATTAATTTGGAAAATACCAAATCTAGACAAGATTCCTGATTTTGCGCGAATCTGGTGGGCGACTGCACATGTTGCTCTGACATGAGATCATTTGTAAGAAAATTCCACAAATCCACATCTGACTTGGAAGAACTACTATCCAAAACATAATTCCCGATGTAACCAGCTGAGGGTATATTAAAATCGCCAACTAGTAGATATTCTTCAAGCTCAGAACAGTGACTAATTAGTGTAGAGAATTCATGACTCAATACGGATGATTGCAGCGACCTGTAGCACACGGCAATACCTAAGGGACCTCCGAAGTGTGAAACAATGACTGAGAGAAACTCACAAGTGCTCAGTTCATTTTTAAAATCACGAGTAGAAATATTATTTAAGGATGTCGTAATATATAGCGCAACACCTCCACCCTTCCGAGACTCTCTATCAGCTCTCAACAAATTATATCCCATAATAGCAATCGAACCATCGGAGATATCACGATGCAGCCATGTTTCAGTGAGAGCCAGGATCGCTGGTTTATTTAAGATGACCCATGCCTTAAGTTCATCAAATTTTGGTAAAATACTCCTTAAATTAGTATAGGCGACGCTAATACCAGAAGCAGAGGGTAATTGAGTAGTAATGTTGGATGTGATATCAATGCGCGCTAGATTTCCTAATTGTAAAATGGAATCCCTCGAAGAACTCTCCAAACTCACCAACGCACGAATGGTCGCCGACGAACTACTCGAAAATTTCTTATCATTAGATCAGTCTCTCCATTCGATCTTCTAAATGCTAGATTAGCACGAGCATTATTAAGCAACAATCTTTCCTCAACCGAGAGATCTTTAAAAAATTTTGTCGTCTTACCTTTCAAGCGATAATCTCTAGCTAAAACTGCTCTTGTATTATCTGCAGAATCAAATACTACTTTAAGTAATCGTGGTTTATGCTGTGCTTTTTTACCAAGACGAAATAAGCTTTTGACATTGAGACTACGCGCAATATCTTCTTCACCCTAAACGAATATATCCGAAAAGACCTTACGAATAGAAACTACGTCATAATCCACACGGGTCTGAACGTTGTTTGCAGAAGATTCAGTGATGTTATCAAAAATTACGCAATTATTTCTGTTTCTAGCACGATTCCTAATATTGATAATTTCAACAAATGTCTTATCTGTCATATACTCGGATTTCATCTTCATTTTCATTTCCGATGCCACATCATTGAACACTCTTGCATCGTATCTTGTCTGCTTTCGACTTAAAGGCTGCTTCGATACATTCTTTGGTCGAACAGGAGTAGAAATCAATATATTGTGGTTCTTAGGACTGTGTTCCGCGAATATGCAAGATAAAGGTTAAGGCGATTTATTAGTAATACTCTCAGGTGTAACTTTATCCTTGTTGTTTGCCATCACAGTGTTGTCATTGATATTACTTCTTCGTTTATACACTGTCCGTGAATGTCTATGTCCTTGTACCCAAATAGAAAACCATAAAGAGCAGAAATATAACACCAAAAATATAACACCAAAAATATAACACCAAAAATATAACACCAAAAATATAACACCAAAAATATAACACCAAAAATATAACACCAAAAATATAACACCAAAAATATAACACCAAAAATATAACACCAAAAATATAACACCAAAAATATAACACCAAAAATATAACACCAAAAATATAACACCAAAAATATAACACCAAAAATATAACACCAAAAATATAACACCAAAAATATAACACCAAAAATATAACACCAAAAATATAACACCAAAAATATAACACCAAAAATATAACACCAAAAATATAACACCAAAAATATAACACCAAAAATATAACACCAAAAATATAACACCAAAAATATAACACCAAAAATATAACACCAAAAATATAACACCAAAAATATAACACCAAAAATATAACACCAAAAATATAACACCAAAAATATAACACCAAAAATATAACACCAAAAATATAACACCAAAAATATAACACCAAAAATATAACACCAAAAATATAACACCAAAAATATAACACCAAAAATATAACACCAAAAATATAACACCAAAAATATAACACCAAAAATATAACACCAAAAATATAACACCAAAAATATAACACCAAAAATATAACACCAAAAATATAACACCAAAAATATAACACCAAAAATATAACACCAAAAATATAACACCAAAAATATAACACCAAAAATATAACACCAAAAATATAACACCAAAAATATAACACCAAAAATATAACACCAAAAATATAACACCAAAAATATAACACCAAAAATATAACACCAAAAATATAACACCAAAAATATAACACCAAAAGTATAACACCAAAAATAAAACACCATAAATTATAAAATATAACACTATAAAGAGCAGTGCGGTGATAAAAAATATAACACCAAAAATATTACACCATAAATATAACACCATAAGACAAGTGTTTCAGTTCCCGGGTGTACTAACGGGAGCTTTATTAAACAATCTACAAAACATAATAATAAGTTAGTGTTCTTAACATATGTCATTATCCCCCACTACGTAGTCATCCAAATACTTGGGTCTTTGTCGTCGTCTTCGGTTGCTGCGAAATACATCGACGTTCGAGTCCGTTTGTTTAGATGTGGTTGATATCTTATCGTGTTGTTCGTCTCCATCATGTTCCTATGGATTCCTATGGTCGGTCGTATCTTGGACATTCTTATTCAAATTGAACTGGTGATCACGTGTATCATGATGACCTTCAATCAACTCATCAGCATGTTGATCGTCTGGAGTACATATTGTGAATTCCTTGTTGATCGGATCAGGACTGGTACTTAGTTGGATTTCGTCCCTTTCGGTGTATGTATCTTCATCCGTATTAAAGGCATCCATATAGTTATGAACCCTACCATGAAACATATCACATGGTCCATGATCCTCGATACACGGAGCAAGTTGTAAGGATTGTACTTGCTCGTGCGATTTTGTTTTTTCAATAGCACGGGACCTGAAGAAAGTAGCCATGTCGGAATACTCCATCCAGTATAGGAACGGCGTTGGAATCTCAGAAACCTTTCGTGAGGTGTTTCTCCTGTTTGAGTACATAGGAGAGAACGAATTGAGTGAAACGCAGTTGAAAGGGAACTTTACTAATGCTCGAAGGGCAGTCGACGAGTTCGAAGATCAAGTTCGATGCTTCTCCACAGAATTCCGTTATATCTCTCGACCTGACCATTGCCAGTGGGGTTGTAAGGTGTGCTTCTGCTACAGGCAACATCGTTTCTGCATAAATAATCAGGTAATTCTCGGACATGAACGAGGTTCCCCTATCGGAATGTACAAACGAGGGTGTACCGAATAGTGCGAATATCTGACTCAGACGTTTTATTACCGTTTTGGTCGACATATCGGGACAAGCGAAGTTAAATTGGAACCGGGAGAATTCGTCCACTATTACAAGCAAATAACGATTTCTATAAGTTGATGGCATGGGTCCCTTAAAATCGATTGATATTCTTTCAAATGGTTGCGTAACCTTAATCAGAGAAATGGCAGGAGTACGATGGAATGACGGTGGAATTTCAGCACACACCACACAGTCCCTCACTACGCCCTTAACTTCATCGGCCGAGAATAGCAGGTTGCGTGAGCGGACAAAATGTGTCAATTGTGTAATACCAGGATGACAGAGAGTATCATGAATTAAACGTAACTGAGATATGGACGTTTTAATTGCCGCACAACGCACTCTAGACATTGCGTCTGCTAAAATGTTATTATCTCCGCGACGATACGTAATGTGAAATTTGAACGGGGCCAATTTTAATCTCCATCGGAATAATTTTTCGTTCTTTATGCGACTTCGATTATTTGGGTAAACGAACGCTACGCTTCGTTGATCTGTTATAATTTCAAAATGACGACCCAATAAGTAGTGTCTCTAATGTTTAATACTCTCTACAACAGCTAGAGCCTTCTTCTCTATAGAGGCGTAATGATTAGCTCCATCGTGTAAGGTTCTAGAGAAAAATGCAATTAATCGGTTTTCCTGTATCAACACAGCCACGATACATGAATCCGATGCATCTGTCTCGGCCGTAAACATTTTTTGTTCATCGATGTTAGCCATTGTTGCCTTCATAATTTCTTGTCTAAGATCATTGAATGCCCGTAACGCATCGTCACACAATGGAAACGAATCGGACATTATAAGCGGTCGAATTTTCTCAAAAAAAACTACAATTCCACATGGAATAGTGGGCAAACAACCCGAGTACGCGCTTCTTTTCAGTTGACGTAGACGGTGGTTCCATATCTTTGAGGACTTGTATGCGATCATTGTCTGGTCGTATCTCGCCGAAAGTAATGACATAACCTAACAGGTTAATTTGTTGTTTCCGAATTTCGGATTTATCTGCATTGATGGTCACACCGTATTTGCGAATAACATTCTGGAAGTCGCGCAGATTACGATCATGATCTTTAGCTGTGTGGCCGCAGACTATCACGTCGTCTAGATAGGCGAATTCATCCTTGAGGCTCTGTTCAGCAATGATGCTGTCAATTGTTCTCTGAAAGACTGCTGGGGAATTGGTTAATCCGAATGGAACACTACAAAACTGGTACAGTCGTCCTGCAGCTTCAAACGCGGTGTACATACGTTCATCATGGTGAATCGGCAATTGGTGATACGCTGATTGTAAATCGAACTTACTAAACACTATAACCAGCGACCTTCTGTACACTGGTATCTATTCGAGGCAATGTATAGGCGTCCAGAGGTGTGAATTTGTTTATAGTCTGTGCATAATCCACGACCAGCCCAAGTTTCCCTCGTGGACTCTGCACCACAAGAACTTGGGTCCTCCATGGTGATCGACTGTGCTCTATAATATTCTCTTTAAGCATCCGATCAACTTCTGTTTAAATAAATCGAATATGCATGCAACTGTATTGTCTTGATCTGATGGCTACAGGTTCACAGTTGGTTACCAACAATGCAAAAAACCGAGGTGGATCGACCTTCATCCGTGATACGGCATTGAGATACAATGGACTGTTTGTACCCTTAAAGTCCATTGTAACGGACTCGTAATTCGACATAAATGGATGACCAAGTATGACGTCGTAACTGAGGTCAGGTAAACAGAGCAGGTGTATATCATTTTTTTGCCGTTTGGAAGTTAAACGTTAGCAGAGCAGCAGCAAACAACCGTTGATGTATGGCCATTCGTCGCCATAGACACCGTTTCTCTACATGGTGTGATATTCAGCTTGAGCCGATTTACGAGCTTGAAGTCGATAAAGTTTTCGAAGCTGCCAGTGTCGAAAAGTGCAACCACATCACTACCGTTTACTTTGATGGTTTGTTCGGCTATATGAAGACCATGTTTACCCATATATTTGAGCAGCATTGTTGTCAAACGCGAATCTTTATGATGAGTGTCGATCATGTTGATACGAGATTTCTGTTTCGGTTTCGAGCGACATACTTTGGAAAAATGTCCAACTTTACCGCACCCATTACATGTGCTATTACGCGCAGGACATGCCGATCGAACGTGCCACCCTCGCCCGCAAAAGAAACAAACCTTGGTTGTTGCGGCGAGAACGGCAAGATCATTTGTTGAGTGATTCTGTTCTCGACCTTCATCATCCGTATAGACAGCGTAAATCTGAACATCTCGCAATGACTGACTTTGAGAATAGCTGGCGAAATGAAGTTGAGTCATTTCTAGAGCTCTGGCTTTTGAATATGCGTCATCAAGATTGAGGTCACTGCATTCTAGAAGTCGTTGTCGTATGAAACACGATTGAAGACCTGCCACGAATGCATCGCGCATCATCGGACTCTTATATTCAAGTGCTGAGACTGTTTTGAAGGTGCATTCTTTACTAAGGGTTTCCAGCGAATTAATGAGTTGGTCGATTGATTGCATATTTGTCTGTCTACATGTGCTTAATTTATGTCGCGCGAAGACCTCGTTTTGGGGCTTTACGTATAGCTGTTCCAATCGATTCATTGCTGCGTCGAACGACTCACATTCGCATATATATTTCGATAGACCATCGGACTGACATGATTAAACAGCGCCTCCAATCGATCGTTTGATTGACGCTCTGTCATCGATGTCAAATATTTCGAAAAGCGACGTTTCCAGTGCGCCCAGAGCAACGGAGCGTCCACATCGTTGGGCTGTGTTGCCAGAGCTTCCGGTTTGAAAATCTTGTCCATTAACAACTGTTTAATAAATAGTACTAACGGGAGCTTTATTAAACAATCTACAAAACATAATAATAAGTTAGTGTTCTTAGCATATGTCACCGGGGAAAAGAATACAGCTCTGTCTAATGCATCTTTCTAATGCAGGTACTGCTGCGCATCTTTGATAAATGATTTGAAGACGGAATCTACCCCCTTGGTCGTCGGTCAGTCGAGTTGTAATTCTCTTAGACACATATCAGCTCTACCAATTTCAAAAAGCATAAGTACCGGTCAAAGTAAGGAAGTTCTTATTTCCAAATCTACTAAGAATGTTGAAAATTCCAGTCATAGTGATGGAAGCTATTCTAACTCTATATATCACTCCTCAAGTTTTAACTCTATATATCCCTCCTCAAGTCTTGCAAATAATCCAATGAATATAGATTTAAATGTAGAGGGTGAGACTGTAGCCATGGATGTTCCAGTGCATTTACCTGATGTTACTAATGATGAATATTATCATCATAGTAATCATATTGTCAGGTTTTGAATCATGGTCATATGTCTGATAATGGGACTGTTAAAAAGAAGGAACAAGCGTCAACGATAAGTCAACATACACTATCTGCAGTGTCACGTGACAGTCTCGAATTGCAAATTGATAATAATAGGAAACACACCGCTGATCGATGTAGATCTGTTATTCTGGCCAACGTAAGAGATTCTTTATTTGAGAACGCACAAGTACGTCTTAAAGATTACGTCAAGAGTGTGAGATTTATATTGACGCAGGTACTTGGTTATCGCAATGTGGATATTGTCAAACTGTTAAACTCGTTGCATTATTTCGACTGGGTAAGCGTGATACACTTAGTAATAGACAGCGTTTACTCAAGGCCGTATTTAGGGAGCAGTCGTATGCTGAGTTAATTCTTCGGAATTCATATCGTTTAAAAAAATCCCATGTTAGTCTCTTGAAAGATCTTGACGCTCTTCAAAGGGATACATTGTCTCAAGCTAAGAAAGAACTCGCATCTCGTGTTGCACTTGGTGAGAACAATCTATGTGTGCAAAATTTTCAAGTAGTGAGGCGACGCTTTCGAATCAGTTGGTCCCCACTAGATGTATCGCATCTCGTGAATGTGGAGGGTTTTGGCAAGGTCTTTTAGCATATAAGTGCCTAGCTGATTTGGGATTTGAAGTGTGTCAGATTGCTAAAGATGACATTACTACTCGCACTGGTGTGAATAAAAGTCATAGTATATTTTTTTGTAATGTTCGGAGCTTGTTTCAGAAAGTCGATGAACTAAAGTTTAGGATCTAGTCTGTTAATCCAATTATAGTTGGTATTACAGAATCTTGGCTTAATTGTGATGTATCCGATGCTGAGGTATCCATCCCAGGCTATTCTTTGTTCCGTAGTGATCGGATAAAGGGTAGGGGTGGTGGCGTAGCTCTCTTTATGAGAGACGCAGTTAAGGTGCGTGTTTTGAGTAAGTCGTCTTTTGATAGAGTTGAAAGTTTGTGGTGTCAGGTGAAGTTTGATAACAGCTCATCCATTATACTGGGTATTGTGTATCGTGCTCCTAAGGCAATATCTAAGAAACTTATTGAAGAGATCGAGTTGTATACGCGAAGAGATTGTGATACTGTGATAATTGGGGATCTGAATATGCCATATAAAAAAAAGATTTATTTTAACGTGGCAAATGCGTGCCAGCGCACGCTTACATTACCACAACAAAAACAAAACTGTAAATCAGGCGTCGAGAAGGTGTGAACGGAGGAGGTGTTTGAATGTGATAAAAGAGGGAGCGCGGCGGACGTCGAGAGGGAGTTGATTCCAGGCGAGTGAGGCGGCGACGAGGAAGGATCGGAGACCGTAGTTGTTGGAGTAATTAGGAACGTGGAGTAAGAGGGTATGACAGGAACGAAGCGATAGCGAGGTGGGGCGAGTATCGTCTAAGAAAGGAAGGTTGATGAACGATGGGGAGCCGACAGCGATGAGACGAAAAGTAATGAGAAGAAGGCGGAGTTTGATGCGGATGTGGATGGTGGGCCAGGAGAGTTGGGCAAAATATGTGGATGTGTGGTCGAAGCGACGGAGGCGAAAGAGCACTCGAACGGCGGTGTTGATTATTCGTTGTAGGGGTAGGATGATGGATTTTGGAGAATTGGCGAAAAGGCTAAGGCAGTAATCGATTTTAGGGAAAAGAAGCGATGAAAGAAGAGACATACAAGAACGGAAGTCGATAAGGGGGCGGATACGGCGGATGTCACGAAGAATTAAGTTAGACGAGCGGACCTTGTCACGGACGAAGGGTTTAAGGGAAAGGTGATCATCGAAATGGAAGCCTAAGAAAGTGAGATTGTGGACTACAGGGATGATCGATGAGGCAAAAGATACAATGGGAGGAGATATGCTTGGTTTACGGGGAAGGATCCACATTATTTTGGACTTTTCGGCGTTTAGAACGAGATGGAGATTGGAGAGACGCTTGTAGATAGAAGAGAGACAGTTGGAGGCAGAAATGCCGATATCGTGTATGCGATGTGCGGGTGCATGAGCATAGATTAGAATGTCATCGGCGTATTGCATGACGTTAAAGGAGTAAGGTTTGATAAATGGAGAGAGATCGCCAAGCAAAAGAGAGAAAAGCAGGGGACCTAGGACTGAACCTTGTGGAACCCCGCAAAAAATAGGGATGGGAGGGGAGGATGATGAATTAGAACAGACGCGAAAGGAACGGTCGGATAAATATGAGGCGAACCAAGCTACGGAGGAGGAAGAAAAGCCGTAATCATAACGAAGGCGAGAAAGGAGGACGGAGTGGTCGACAATGTCGAATGCGGAGGAGAGGTCGAGGGAGATGAGAACACTATATAGAGCCTTGTCTCGAGAAATGAGTAAGTCGTTGTACACTTTTATGCATGCGATTTCTGTCGAGTGATTTGAGCGGAAAGCGGATTGGAAAGGAGGGTACAGATTGGATGAGGAGAGATAAGCGTTTATTTGTATTAAGATGAGGCGTTCTAAGAGCTTAGAAAGAGTAGGGAGTAGTGAAATGGGGCGATAGCTAGAAGGAAGGGAGGGGTCGAGCGATTGTTTCTTAAGGAGGGGACGAACGATTGCGGATTTCCAGTGTGAAGGGAAGATACGACTGCGGATGGACGAGTTAAACAAGGTTGTGAGAAATGGGGATATCGATGAGCATATGGATTTTAATATGTGGGTAGGCAGGGGATCGGCAGGTGAGGTTTTGTTGGGCAAGGACATGAGGACAGATGATACTTCTGTAGGTGATACAGGGAGAAGATGAAAGAGTTCAGGAAGGATGAGGCTAGGCGGGGCAGAGTTGGATAGGATGGAGACCGGGTGTGAGAGAGCAACGTGGATACTTTGGTCTGGAGAAATGACGAACAATCATTGGGATTAATATTGCACGGCGAAGAAGAGCAAGCCAGGATTGAGTTAAAAGTATGCCAGAAAGTCTTAGAGTTGAATGAAGTTATGATTTTATGCTGCCAGAAGGAGTTGCATTTGGTACGTAGTAGGTTGAGATGAGACCGGCGAAGAGCAAGATAGGAATCACGGAAAGACGGAGTGATCGAGCGGAAATCGCGTCTGAGAGAGCGGTGATAGACTCGAAAAGCATGGCGGAGTCGACGCTTTGAGAGTAGGCATTGGATGTCAAACCATGGGGCACGGTGCAAGCGACGGTGTGGGTGAGACTTGAAGGGCAAGAGAATATCGAGAGTGGATGTGAGTTCAGAGTCGAAAAGAAAGGCGAGATCGTGAGGAGATGAATATGTTATTGTGGGTAATGATAGAGACGATTTGAGTAAGGCAGAGCGGAGAAGGGAAAGGTCAAGATTTCTCCAAGGGCGACGTAGGATTGTAGGTGTGTGAGGAGGGGTGTGGTTGCGAGCGAGATCAAGGGTGATAAGAAAGTGATCGGATAGACCAGGATCAGAGATGGACAGTGAGGTGTGGGCAGCAAAATGATCGGGGACAGCGATGATGTCGAGTGCCCCGCCAAGTATATGTGTGGGGGCAGTGGAGATTAGTTTGTAATTGTAGTTGGATAGAATGTTGATGAAGCGGATGGAATCTGTGGAAGAGGGGCGGTCTAGGCGGATATTGAAGTCGCCTAGAACGAGTGAAGGGATTGAGGACAAAGAACAATGAGAAAGGAGGTCAGCGAGTTCGGTAAAAAATAAGGCTGTAGGAGCTGATGAACCAGGACGGTATACAATGGCGAGATCTAGAGTGATCGGGTTAGAATAACGACAAGTGAGCAATTCAAAAGAGCAAGGACTGAAAGGGGGATTGATTTTGCGAAGAGACGCTGGGTGACGCGCGAATGCGACGATGCCGCCATGATTAGAGGATTTAGAAGGGCATGAGCTGAGGGGGCGGGCGGATTCGACTAGGGAGCAACCGGCAGAGAGCAGACGGCGAATGGAAAGGTCGTCGGAATCTGAGTGCCAGGATTCGGTGAGGCAGAAGAGATCGATGGATTGCTTGGTGAATAGGTTGAGGATAAGATCGGATTTATTGAGAATAGATCTAGTGTTGAGGAGACCGAGGCGGAAACCGTGTGCTGTGGCGAAAGAGACTAGTGGTGAAGACACATAGGAGAGATGGAGGGCCATCGAATTTTTGGACGGGTGTGGACAATTTGAAAATTTCCGTCTATGTTTCGGATGGCGAGTGAAGTTTCGCCGTTTTCCTCGCGACGACGTTTTTCGATGCGGGCTGAAGAGATTTGAGCGATTTCGGAAGGGGCGCGATCGGGGAAAATTCGAGTGGTTGAAGATGACATGAGTTTGAATCGTTGAGAGAGGACAGAAGACGCGTGAGAGCGATGCTTGAAAACAATTTTTAGGAGAGGGGCTGGGAAGGATTAGATTGAGAAGATTTGTTTAGACGGATGAATGCGACTGGAGAAATGTCCTTGAAAAAGGATGGTTTATCCGCAGGAACAATAGACGAGAGGATGGATCTGAAGGCGGAAACATCGTGGTCCAGACGTGCTTGTGGAGATAAGGAGTTAGAAGGCGTGATATTAGTAACAATGACGCAACGATCGCGAGAAGCAAAGCGCTTCCGTAAAGGAGGACGACTGACGTGAGTAGGTGAGATCACGATAGAAGAGCTGGCAGTTGATGATTTGGAGGGATTTGGTTTGACGACGGGAGACATAGAGGATAATGATAATAAAGCGGGTGGCAAGCGATGTGAGGAAAGGTTATGAGTGGAAGGATAGTGGAGGCTGGTGGAGGTGATTTTGATTGATGGATGCAAGTTATTGAGAAACGAGACAGGAAGGACGGGACGTGGGGTGTCGGGGAGTGAACATACATTAGTTGTAACAATTTGCGGCTCCGTCACTGTATCGGTAGATTTATCATAAACTTGACAAAATCCATCTTGCTGCGATACAATTTGCGGCTCCTTCAGATTATCTGATAATGGATTATCTGATGATGACGTAGAAACGCAATGAGGGGTAGAAATGTAAGGTGATTTATCTGATACGACAAAAGAAATACTGGGTTGCAAATGGTCAATGACAGTAACATCAGAAGATTGAGCTGATTGATTGGGCAAAATTGAAGGATGTATAGTAATACCTGTAGAAGAGATGGGAGATTTGGCATTCTTAGATGCAATCGAATGCGGAAGAATTGGGCATCGAGGTTGAGACTTATTACAATACGAAGAGGCATGTGTGGACATCGCTGCATTGCCAGATAGTTTCAATATATTTGTCTTGAGACTCTCTATTTCACTCTTCATCGTATTTATCATCTTAGCCGAACAGTAGCCACAGTAGAATTCGTTGTCTGCAAGGCAAGATGCCTGGGATTCTGAAGTCCAAATACTTACCCACGTGTGACAATCATTGTTTGAGCAAAGGATTTGTTGTTCAGATCCATTGGAAACATCTCTAACATCGGTGTTGGACGCAACATGGTTGGGAACTTGAGACTTTTGTTTTTTCCGACCCATTTGTATATAGTCGTTTGATTCGTGATTTTATTCTCCTCGTTGTATGTATATTAGATTGTATGTTATTTATTGTAGATGACGGGAGATTGTATGTTATTTATTGTAGATGACGGCAGATGACGGGAGTCTGTTCCAACTGTTTATTACTCGATCTCTGATATCCTGATAGTGTCGATGGACTTTTTGTAATTTGTGTATGTTTATCAGAAACCAAATTTTTTTAATGTTGGATGGACTTCGAATACGGTTCTTCCTACTTGTGATAGTGTATCTTGTGACCTTATGGAGTGTTTTACTTATTGTGGTCTTGCTCAATTTGTTGATGTACATACTCGCTTTTCATGTTGTAGTTCTTCCCTTCTTGATCTTTGTCTATCGACAAACAGTCAATTTATCAGTAGTATTCAAAATGATTCTCCTGTTGGTTTGTCTGATCACTGTGTAGTTAAAGTTTTGCTAAATATACAAATGAGGGTGTTTCATCATGCTCGGTACAAACGTCAGATTAATGTCTTTCGGGCGAACTATGATGTTATTACATCAAAGCTGCATAGAGTAAGTTGGCCTGATCCTGCTGTTGTCGGAGTTGACGAGGCCTGGGATCATTTTCGCGTGACGCTTTATTCTCTAATGGTAAAATTCTCACCTTTGAAGTCTAAGACTAGTCGGAAAAGCGCTCGTTGGTTTGATACTGAGCTGGCTACCGCGATGAAGGCTCGTGACTTTAGTTTCAAATGCTTTAAGGGTGGGTTTTGTGAATATGGTGTTTATAAGCAGGCGAGAAATTTCTTCAATTCTTTAAAACGACATAAGCGCTATTTATTTGGAAATGGTTTAGCTCATAGTTGTAGACATGATCTCAAAGCTCTCTTTTTATATGTGAATAGTAGTAGGAACGCTAATAAAACAATTGGCCAATAGTTTGATAGCGTTATTTAAGACGACCTTGCTGAGATGTTCTCAAGGCATTTTTACTTGAACAAAGATACTACAAACGAGTATTCTGAACATATCTAGAACAGTGAGACGATAAGAGGTGCTAGTGTTTCATATCCTAGTTTAGACATAGCTAATTTGATAACTCCTGAGAAAGTTTTAGCTAAACTGCATCGTCTTAAAGATACAAACTCCAAAGGTGCTGATTTGTTACCTTCGATATATCTTCGTCGAATAGCAGACTCAATATATACACCACTTTGTAACATATTTCGACAATCTATTATTGATACAACTCTTCCAAAAGAGTGGAAACAATCGATCACTCACCCCATCTTCAAAAAGGGTGATAGATCTTCAGTAGACAATTATAGACCAGTAAGTATTACTTGCTTATGTTGTAGAATGTTAGAGCGAATTATACATGGTTATATGGTCAAGTTTTATAGTGAGAATAATGTAATAGCTTCTGAGCAACATGGTTTCCGTAAGGGTTATTCGACAGTTACTAATCTACTCGCTGTCCATCTTGATTGGTCAGCTAATAAAGCCGTATCAATTGCTACTGACATCATATTCTTCGATTTCTCTAAGGCATTTGACAGAGTAGACCATAGACTCCTCCTAAATAAACTAGAGAAAAGTGGCATTCCATTTTTGCTTGTTAGATGGATTGAATCGTTTTTAAGCAATCGTAGTTATTGTGTGCATGTAGATAATTTTTACTCTTCTTCGCGGCCATGTAATATAGGGGTGTTTCAAGGTTCAGTATTGGGTCTATTGTTATTTAGTGTCTACGTCAACGATCTCCCGGAATTTATTGATTCTCGGATGCTTTTATATGCAGACGATTTGAAAATCTGACGGGCAATTTGTTGACCCAATGACATAGTTAAACCGCAACGAAATATCGATGAAGTCGAAAATTGGGATCTGCTCAATATGTTGATTGTAAATATATCAAAATGCAAACATTTACGTGTTTGTGGCGGAAATGCTCAATCTTTAGCTAATTATAGCTTTCAAAGCAGTGATATAGAACGAGTGAACAAATATAAGGACTTGGGAGTGTGGATAAACAGTGATTTGAGTACCGTCACACATACTGAACATGCTTGTTCAAATGCGTTGGGGATAATCGGTCAACTTCGACGCACTTTCATTGCACTCAATCAATTTGCCCTACGTCCGCTAATCTTTGCTCATGTGTTGAGCCGTCTTCTATACGCTGCGCTGTGTGTATCCCAAAAATTCAAAAGAACATATTAGTTCAGAGAGTGTAGTTCATAGAGCTACCAAGCTAGCACCGCAACTGAAATTTTTGTCGTACCCTGATCGATTAAAAGCACTTAGACTTGAGACTGTCACGTGGACCCGCCGGTACATCGATATGAGTATGATCTGGCAAATTCTTAATGAGTTGGATCATCCACTTTGAGATTGTCTTCATTTGCGCTCATCCAATATCCTCCAAGGCCATGGTTTGACCCTGCGACGTGAAAGGATAAGAAAATCACGAGCTGTATAATTTGATCGGCGAGTTGTATCTCTGTGGAATAGGCTTGGAGAGTCAACAGTGTGCAGTAGCAATATCAACAAATTCAAAAAGAAATTACGGATGGAGGATACCATGGGGAAAGCTGCTTTTCTGTATTTGTGATACTTTTATTATATTTTCTTTTTTTCTACAGTGAACCAGCCAATTAAGCCATGCTTTTATGTGCTGTTGAAACTAATAATAATATCTATCAAAATAAGTTGGTACAACAACTGCATTGTCCGTATTTGGCTTTCGCCTATGACCCTATGATTTTGTTTAAAATTTAATCCACAAACAATATAAATGCATTACAACGGGATTTAAATATTATTTACGAATGAAGTGTTCGAACAGGACTCACCTTAAATGTAGGTAAGTATGTTCATTTGCATTTTGGTCTAAATAATATACCAGCTAGTTACATGTATGCCCCAGTATTATATGTACAGCGACTCACACACGTGGCCTTGGCACAATTGTTCAATCATCTCTCAAGTCTTACATGAATACGGACAGACTGTATTCGAAGGGGCAGCGTGTTCTTTATTTATTGAAATATTGTTTCAAATACCTGCCTGTCGATTGTTTTAAGATTTTTTACAACACATTGGTTCGTCCTCACATCGAGTATATCATTCAATCAACGTTTCCATTTATTAAATAGGAGATAAATTCACTCGATAATATACTCAGACGAGGGTCTCGATAATGTGCAACAATTTCACATTCTCCTTACACATAAAGACTCAAAATATTAGACATACGTTCTATCCGTCCTCTTTTGATGTATTTAGATTTAATAGTAATGTATAAGATTGCTAAAGGCTATGACGGATTCCCCAGCTTATGTAGGTTTTAACCACCGCACTTGTCATCGAGGACATAGTTCGCATCCTAGTACACAATATCTTGGAAAGTGTCACAGTCTATATCGTGCTTCGCGTCGTATTGTTAGAATATCGAACATGTTAGTGAACATGGAACATGCTAGCGAACACTTTAGTACGTGATACATTCAAAAGAAAACTTTTGGAATGAATACGCCATCCCTACCAAGAAGCTATTTGAATGGCATACCTGACAGTTTTTTAATTCTGTTTAATGTTTTGGTGAGCAGAATAAACATCTTAGGGCTTTGTCTTTTAAATAAATAATAATTTTACCAGAGAAACAAATATTTGACACGTGGAATAAGCAACAAGTACAAAGCAACTTTTCGACACTTTTAATAACATCCGCAATGATCACACGAACAGTTAAATACTTTCTGTGGTACGGGGCTTAAGATTTTTTACCAAGGTACGGAAATTATTGGTTTGACTATTGGAGATCTGACATAAGATCATTTTCACGTGGTGAATGCGTGCCGGCACATGCTTACATGACCACAAAAAATAAAAAAATCTAAGTCATGTGTTGAGAAGGTGGGAACGAAGGAGGTATTTGAATGTGATAAATGGCGACCGCTACAGACGTCGAGAAGGAGCAGATTTCAAGCTAGGGACGACGACGAGGAAGAATCGGATACCGTAGTTTTTGGAGTAATTGGGAACGTGGAGAAAGATGGAATTACGGGAATGCTGCTATAGAGAGGTGGGACGAATGTCGCCTAAGAAAGCGAGATGATGAACGATGCGGAGCCGACAGCGATGAGACTAAAAGTTAACATAATAAGGCGGAGTTTGATGCGGATGTGGATGGTGTGCCATGAGATTGAGCAAGATACGTGAATGTGTGGTCAAAGCGACGATGACCTAGGAGCACTCGAACGACGGATTTGATGATGCATTGTAGGGATAGTATCATAAATTTTGGAGAATTAACGAAAAGGTTGAGGCAGTAAATAATTTTAGAAAAACGAAACGATGAAAGAAAATACATACAATAAAGGAAGTCGATAAGTGGCGGATATGGCGGATGTCACGAAGAATTAAGTTAGACGTGCGAACTTTGTCACAGACGACGGGTATAAGAGAAACATGATCATCGAAATGCAATCCGAAGAAAGTGATATTATGGACTATTAGGATGATTGATGAGGCAAAAAATGCGGAAGAAGGAGACATGACGTTGACGGGTGGATCCACATTATTTTTAACTTGTCGGGGTTAATAAAAAGATAAAGATGGGAGATACATTTGTAGATAGAAGATAGACAGTTGAAGGCAGAATTATCGATATCGTGTATGTGATGGGAGGTTGCATGAGCATAAATCAGAGTGTCATCGGCGTATTGCATAAAGTTTAAGAAGTAAGTTTTGATAAACGGAGAAAGATCGCCAAGTGGAAGAGAGAAAATCTAGGGATCTAGGACTGTATCTTGTGGGACCCCGCAGAAAATAGAGATGGGAGGAGAGGATGATGGATTTGAACAAACTCGGAACGAACGGTCGGATAGATATGAGGCAAACAAAGGAAGAAAATTCCGTAATTATAACAAAGGAGAGAAAGGAGGATGAAGTGATCGACGATGTTGAAGGCGAAGGAGAGATCGAGGGAGATGAGAACACTATATAGAGCCTTGTCACGAGAAATGAGTTTATCGTTGTAAACTTTCATGATACAATTTCGGTGAAGTAATTAGAACGAAAAGCGGATTGGAAAGGAGGATACATATTGGACGGAGAAAGATAAGCGTTGATCTGTATTAAGATGATGCGTTCTAAGAGCTTAGAAATAGTAGAAATGAGTGAAATGGGTCGATAGCTAGAAAATAACGAAAGGTCGAACGATTCTTTATTAAGGTGGGGACGAATGATGGCGGATTTCCAGTGTGAATGAAAGATAAGACCGTGGATGGACGAGTTAAACAAGGTGGTGAGGAAAGAGAATATCGATGAACATATGGATTTAAGTATGTCGGTAGGCAGGGGACTAGGTGATGTCTTGTTGGGCAAGGACATGAGGACATGTGAGACTTCGGCAGGTGAGACATGGAGATAGAATAGTTTCGGGAGGGTGTGGCGAGGCGAGTAGCAGTGAGATTGAAAGGAGTTGCATTTGGTAGTAGTAGGTGGATATGAGACCCGCGAAGAGCAAGATAAGAATTATGGAGAGACGGAGTATGCGATTGGTGATAGACTTGAAAAGCATGATAAAGTCGACGCTTTGAGAGTAGGCATTAGATGCTAAAGCATGGGATAAAGTGCAAACGACTGTGACGATAAGGCGTGAAAGGCAAGAGAAGATCGAGAATGGATGTGAGTTCATTGTCGAAAAGAAAGGCAAGATCGTGTGAAGAGGAAGATGTTATTGTAAGAGAAGATAGAGACAATTTGAGTAAGGCAGAGCGGAGAAGAAGGAAACCAAGATTTCTCTAAGTGCGACGTGTTATTATAGGTGTTTGAGGCTGGTGTGGTTGGAAGTGAGATTAAGGGTGACGAGAAAGTGATCGGATAGACCGGAATCCTAGATGGACGGTGAGTTGTAGACATAGAAAAGATCGGGGGCAGCGATGATGTCGAGTGCCCTGCTGAGGATATGTGTGGGGTCAGTTGAGAAGAGTTTGTAATTGTAGATGGATAGAATGTTGATGATTCGAATGGAATCAGTGAAGGAGGGACGTTTTAGGCGGATGTTGAAGCCTTTTCGTCCATTGTCCAATCTGCTGTTAGAGTCATCGTTGTGATTTTGTTTGTTCGGCTATCTTCCGTTTCTGATATCCTTTGATGATCCAACATCGCAACTGTTTGGAAACAGGCCTACGTGACTCTTTTCCGCCTCTATGTCCATTGTCCAATCCGCCGATGTAATCATCAGAGGGATTTGAGATAGTCTATGAAAGGACTATCCTCACGGCTGATGCAAGCCGCCGATTATTTAGCCGTTGGTCGACGAATGTCGAACATAAGTTACCTTGTCCGATCATCAAACAGGCAAATTGACAATAGGTGCCAGTTTAATACTTAATCGACTGGCACCTAGCAGCCCTATTTTTGTAAACGTCTAACAAAAATAAAACTATCAAATAAATATATTGTCAAAAAATTAATAAAAGCCCTAATATTTTGATTAATCCAAATTATTTAAAAGTATTAGGACCAATAAACGTATTTTAATCTAAGTTAATTCATAGGTTTATACGTTAAAGACATCGTCCGTAATGTTGGAAATCATATATGAATTCGTTGTTTTTAGCAGTTGATCAACAAATGTTGAACATACGTTGACTGGGCCGCTCCACGAAGAGGCAAATTGACAATAGGTACCAGCTTAATACTAAATCTACACCTAGCGGCCAATATTTATTTGTTGTATTTATGAAATACAACACATTTAAATCATTTTAAATGAAAACAAATTGGATCGTTGAAGTATTAAAAGTATATTATGTTTTTAGATAAAATAGATTGTAATAATATTAAAAAAATAATATTCATTAAAAAAGATTTAAAAAAGATTTCTCAAACATTTAAAAAGTAAAAAAAAACATACATAGAATATTTTGATATTTTTATAATTTTAAAGATATTAATTTGAAGATTTATGAAAATTGTTTAGTATAGATACTTCTCAAAGCTAGGTTTAATTCATATCGAACCTAGCCTATGATTTACAACACATTTTAATTATTTTCACTGAAAACAAACTGGATCTTTGAACATTTTAAAAGTATTTTATGTTTTTAAATGAAATAGATTATAGTGAAATGTAAATAATTTATCTCAAACATTTAAAAAGTAAAAAAACATACATAGAATATTTTGATATTTTTATAATTTTAAAGATATTAATTTGAAGATTTATGAAAATTGTTTAGTATAGATACTTCTCAAAGCTAGGTTTAATTCATATCGAACCTAGCCTATGAAATACAACACATTTTAATTATTTTCACTGAAAAAAACTGGATCTTTGAACATTTTAAAAGTATGTTATGTTTTTAAATGAAATAAATCATAGTGAAATGTAAATAATTTATATCAAACATTTAAAAAGTAAAAAAATGACCTTCATTTAATATTTTGATATTTTTATAATTTTAAAGATATTAATTTGAAGATTTATGAAAATTGTTTAGTATAGATACTTCTCAAAGCTAGGTTTAATTCATATCGAACCTAGCCTATGAAATACAACACATTTTAATTATTTTCACTGAAAACAAACTGGATCGTTGAACAGTTTAAAAGTATTATATGTTTTTAAATGAAATAGATTATAGTGAAATGTAAATAATTTATCTCAAACATTTAAAAAGTAAAAAAACATACATAGAATATTTTGATATTTTTATAATTTTAAAGATATTAATTTGAAGATTTACGAAAATTGTTTAGTATAGAAACATATCAAAGCTAGGGTAAATTCATATCGAACCTAGCCTATGATTTACACACATTATAATTATTTTCACTGAAAACAAACTGGATCTTTGAACATTTTAAAAGTATTTTATGTTTTTAAATGAAATAGATTATAGTGAAATGTAAATAATTTATCTCAAAAATTTAAAAAGTAAAAAACACATACATAGAATATTTTGATATTTTTATAATTTTAAAGATATTAATTTGAAGATTTACGAAAATTGTTTAGTATAGATACTTCTCAAAGCTAGGTTTAATTCATATCGCACCTAGCCTATAAAATACAAAACATTTTAATTATTTTCAATGAAAACAAACTTGATCGTTGAACAGTTTAAAAGTATTATATGTTTTTAAATGAAATAGATTATAGTGAAATGTAAATAATTTATCTCAAACATTTAAAAAGTAAAAAAAACTTACATGGAATATTTTGATATTTTTATAATTTTAAAGATATTAATTTGAAGATTTACGAAAATTGTTTAGTATAGATACTTCTCAAGGCAAGGTTTAATTCATATCGAACCTAGCCTATGATTTACAACCCATTATAATTATTTTCACTGAAAACAAACTGGATCTTTGAGCATTTTAAAAGTATTTTATGTTTTTAAATGAAATAGATTATAGTGAAATGTAAATAATTTATCTCAAACATTTAAAAAGTAAAAAAACATACATAGAATATTTTGATATTTTTATAATTTTAAAGATATTAATTTGAAGATTTACGAAAATTGTTTAGTATAGAAACATATCAAAGCTAGGGTAAATTCATATCGAACCTAGCCTATGATTTACACACATTATAATTATTTTCACTGAAAACAAACTGGATCTTTTAACATTTTAAAAGTATTTTATGTTGTTAAATGAAATAGATTATAGTGAAATGTAAATAATTTATCTCAAAAATTTAAAAAGTAAAAAACACATACATAGAATATTTTGATATTTTTATAATTTTAAAGATATTAATTTGAAGATTTACAAAAATTGTTTAGTATAGAAACATATCAAAGCTAGGGTAAATTCATATCGAACCTAGCCTATGAAATACAACACATTTTAATTATTTTCACTGAAAACAACTTGAATCTTTGAACCTTTTTAAAGTATTATATGTTTTTAAATGAAATAGATTATAGTGAAATGTAAATAATTTATCTCAAAAATTTAAAAAGTAAAAAACACATACATAGAATATTTTGATATTTTTATAATTTTAAAGATATTAATTTGAAGATTTATGAAAATTCTTTAGTATAGATACTTCTCAAAGCTAGGTTTAATTCATATCGAACCTAGCCTATGAAATACAACACATTTTAATTATTTTCACTGAAAACAAACTGGATCGTTGAACATTTTAAAAGTATTATATGTTTTTAAATGAAATAGATTATAGTGAAATGTAAATAATTTATCTCAAACATTTAAAAAGTAAAAAAAACTTATATGGAATATTTTGATATTTTTATAATTTTAAAGATATTAATTTGAAGATTTACGAAAATTGTTTAGTATAGATACTTCTCAAAGCTAGGTTTAATTCATATCGAACCTAGCCTATGAAATACAACACATTTTAATTATTTTCACTGAAAACAAACTGGATCTTTTAACATTTTAAAAGTATTATATGTTTTTAAATGAAATAGATTATAGTGAAATGTAAATAATTTATCTCAAACATTTAAAAAGTAAGATATTAATTTGAAGATTTACGAAAATTGTTTAGTATAGATACTTCTCAAAGCTAGGTTTAATTCATATCGCACCTAGCCTATGAAATACAACGCATTTTAATTATTTTCACTGAAAACAAACCTGATCGTTGAACATTTTAAAAGTATTATATGTTTTTAAATCAAATAGATTATAGTGAAATGTAAATAATTTATCTCAAACATTTAAAAAGTAAAAAAACATACATAGAATATTTTGATATTTTTATAATTTTAAAGATATTAATTTGAAGATTTACGAAAATTGTTTAGTATAGAAACATATCAAAGCTAGGGTAAATTCATATCGAACCTAGCCTATGATTTACAACCCATTATAATTATTTTCACTGAAAACAAACTGGATTGTTGAACATTTTAAAAGTATTTTATGTTTTTGAATGAAATAGATTATAGTGAAATGTAAATAATTTATCTCAAACATTTAAAAAGTAAAAAAAACATACATGGAATATTTTGATATTTTTATAATTTTAAAGATATTAATTTGAAGATTTATGAAAATTGTTTAGTATAGATACTTCTCAAAGCTAGGTTTAATTCATATCGAACCTAGCCTATGATTTACAACACATTATAATTATTTTCACTGAAAACAATCTGGATCTTTGAACATTTTTAAAGTATTTTGTTTTTAAATGAAATAGATTATAGTGAAATGTAAATAATTTATCTTAAAAATTTAAAAAGTAAAAAACACATACATAGAATATTTTGATATTTTTATAATTTTAAAGATATTAATTTGAAGATTTACGAAAATTGTTTAGTATAGATACTTCTCAAAGCTAGGTTTAATTCATATCGAAACTAGCATAGGATATACTACACATTTTATATATTTTAAACTGAAAACAAACTGGATCATTAATATAAAAGCATTTTATGTTTTTAAATGAAATAGATCTAGTGTAATGTAAAGAATTTATTTCAAACATTTAAAAAGTAAAAAATGACATTCCTTTAATATTTTTATATAGATTTTAAGATTTATATTTATAGATTTACGAAAATTGTTTATAGACACCACTTTAGCTTAAATTCATATATAAAAAGGCCTACGAAATACAACACATTTTTAATTTTTTTAACTGAAAACAAACTGGATCGTTGAACATTTTAAAAGTATTATATGTTTTTAAATAAAATAGATAATAGTGTTATGTAAATAATTTATCTCAAAAGTAGAGAATATGATTATCCGTAAGTTTCTAAGGTCGACTTGGAGTAGCTAATGTTGGATTCGGAGAAGGAGGATGGGGACGAGTAATGGTAGGAGTGACAAGGAAATGATATACATGCCAGTATCAGCAATTGACAAGGAGGTATATGCATTGAAGCAGTTGTGAACAGCGATGACGTCCAGAGCACCGTCGATAATATGACTGGAGGTTGTTGAAAGTGATTTATGGTTGAAATCAGAGAAAAGATTAGGTAGAGTAATAGAGTCAGAGGAAAGGAGTTGATCAAAAAATAGGTATATTGATAGAGTCAGGAAAATGAGTTGATGATCTGCATATATGCAATGCGAAAGAAGTAGAACAGATGTTAGCATTAATTTTACGTGGAACGTTGGGTGACGAGCATTGGCAACAATCCCGCCATGGTTAGAATCAGTAGATGCGGTAGAGACAATTTGACGAGATGATTCAACGAGAGAACAACCAGAGCAACAAAGACGATGAGTAGAAACACCGTTTTAGTCAGGGTGTAATGATTCGGTAATGCAGATAGTATCGAAAGATAATTGATTGAATATATCAAGGAGCAGCTCAGCTTTATGAATGATTGAGCGAGTGTTGAAAATACTAAGACGAAAAGTATGACCAGGAACGAGATCGACTTGCAAAGAAGACTGGGGAAGAAACGGGACGCCATCGGATTTTTGCCTCGTGTGTACGACGCGACAATTTCCGTTGATTTGATTGATTTAGAGAGATGATTCGCCGTTTGTTTCAAGTTTATGTTTCTCAATGTGAGCAGAATTGAGCTGGGCAATATAGGAATGGATCTGTCTAGAAAGATACGATAATGAGATGAGGTTGTAATAAATTTAAAACGTTGGAAAATTTCCGAGGATGCATGTTAACTATGTCAAAATACGATTTTTAAAAGTGGAGTCCAATATCTCAACTGAGAGTCAGTTCGGACTCGTCCAGCGCACATTGCATTTCGACTCCAAAGGGGTGAAAATAATGGGGCTGCGATCAGCCGCGGTATATCTTTCGATTCCGTTCCCCTGACACTGGCTTGATTACGATTAAAAAAGAAAACAATTATAATTTGTCAAAAATTTGCCTGTAAAATATCATTCCAACATTAACGTAGTGTCCATACGTTAAATTTTAATTGATTTATTTTTGCCACACTATAGATGTGATTTTGACAATTGGTAAATTATTTAAAGTTCTAATCAAATGGCAACCTGTTAATTAAAAATGTATCAGATATCAACAATTCTTTTTGTTAGACTTTGTATCAATCCTGATTTTGTCCAAATTGTCAACTTTCCTTAATCCATATATAGGAATTGGTTGTTATGGTTCCAGCGAACAATTATCGAAGAACTGAAAATACACTTTTGATTTGTGTATTTGAACAACTTGCATTTGTTCAAAACACCCGTTTTTCATTCTATTTTGAGAGCTCTCTACTAATCAACTACAATACAGGCTTGACGAAGATGATGTGTTTTAAAAAGAGTTGAATAGATTAAAAACAACAGACGTTGTCTTAATTGCGCAATTAAGCTGTTGAATGAAAACAATTAAAGCATATTATGGATTTTTTTTACAAAGATCCATATAAGAAATAAGTTAACATTATATAGTTTAATTGGATATTTAGTATTTTGTATTTTTACAAAATAATTCAACAGTACCTCAAAAAGAAAACTATCACAGCTAATAAAGTTGAAGATCAATATGACAAAAGCATGGAAATTAAAAGAAGAAATAATTGTGTAGAAAATTGCTCTTAATTGCCATAATCAAACTGTTTAGAATTTGGAATGCAACTGGGCATTCAGCTTTCTGAACCTAAAATTTATCAAAAAATGATCAATAGGCATTTAAAATATAAAAATTCTATTGCATAGATGAACTATAAATATGACTAAGTATTTTAATTAAATATTAATAAATTATTTTATTAATTTAATACTTTTAATGACATTTATGAACTTTGATAATTGTTAGGCCATACTCCTACGCAAAGAATGGTTTAAATTAGTATAATTTTGCATTACAAATCAATAATATAGGCATATGTAAACGCAGCAACATACCGGTCCACCAATAATTAAAAATAAAAAAGAGAAATAAAATTCAGGACTGTTTATTGGCAAGAAATATGTAAAGGATGCAATATGTCAGGTTTTATCGTTAGCATGGACGACATATTTTAATGGACAATGCATATATGCCAAAATGACTTGTGAAATGAAGAAAGATCAGCTCAGACTGTCGAGGTGGATGAGTTGGATTGGAATGAGCTGTTCAAAGGTGTGAAAAGAGGAAGAGGATCCAATGTCAAAAAATGCAGAAATTCAACAATACAAACTCTAAAAAATGATAGTTGTCAATTTAGATATATTTAAATTTTTATCAATCAAATCTTGACATGATTTGCTGGGTCTGCTTATATTATAATATAAATTTAAATTCGTTTATCGACTATGCAAAATATTAAAAGCATGCTTTTATTTGAATTGATGTATAAATATTGAATATAACCATTTGAAAATGTGTTCATAGTCTTATAATGGTGACCGTGGTCAATGAAATATGGATTGTCTAGAATATAATTAATTTTTAAGAGTAAGATGGTAAGATAATTACAGATAAGAATGCTAATTTACATTAATATAAAATGTAAAATAAATATTTGATTTACTTGAACCATTAACAAATATCTGTTGTAGTAAGCTAGAACGACACCAATAACATAGTTATAAATCTAATTGATAATTTAAAAGATTTATTAGTAAAGAGTTACAAAGTAGCAATGAAAAGCTTATGTAGTAATTTTTTATTCAGTACATTTTAATATATTAAATAATAATGAAAATTACATTTAAATTATTGTGTTCAAACAAATGATTTATATTTTCATTATTTTAATATTTTAAGCAACAAAGTAGAAACTCAATTAAAATAAACGGTATTGAAGCATTCATTTAAATAAGAAAATATAAATAATACAATAATTATATTTAATAAATATAATTTATAAATAATATTAAAAATATAAGCATAATTTTTTATCAACGTTTATTCGTCGTTATAAAAATTAATATTGATAAATAATGACGTCACTCAATCTACTTTATAAAACTTAGTTTTTAAAAACTAGCAAAAATTAAAATTGAATTTTCAAAGGAAAAAATAAAATGTAAGCTTTAAAATGTCATAGCTTTATAGAACAACATGAAGCTGAGTGGTAAGCGGATATTTAATTCTAGATATTTAATTCTATACATGTTATATGTTTAATAGAAAAAATAAATGGTGCTTAAAATGAACAATTAAATTTATATAAAAATAGTTTTATTTAAATTTGATTTACAAATTTAACATTCTAAACGTTTTGCATTTCCTCAGTTTTCAGAAATCAATTAGACTTTTAAAAATGGCAATGATCGCTATGTAAAGTTACAAGATTGGACCAATAAATTTTCCAAATTTAAAATTTAAATTTTAACTTAAAATTTTCTTCAAATTTCAATTTAAATTACAATCACATTATCACATTTCTTATATTTTTAGATTATTTCATAGATTTGAGCATCATGAATTTATACATTTAATATATCAATCAGATCTGAACTATTTTACATATCTGATCAGAAAACTGGGTCTACGTATTCTTTACTAAATGTAAATAAAAAATAAATATAAATAATAAATAATTATTTAAGATTTTACACAATTAATTATCGCAATCGAAAATAGAACATAAGGATTCGTGAAATGCATCTTTATCTATATACCTACATTATTTAGCACTCTGCGTGTTTGCGACCACTGGAATACATGCAGAGTTATTGTATTATCAATGTATTCACTATTGACAATCTAAATTAAAATACGCCAGAGGATACTAACACCGTCTAACAATTACGTAATTTCGAATTGAAATTTCGGTTAGTGAAAAAAAGCAAAGACATGTCGAATAAAATTAAGAAAGCGGTAGGGGACTTCAATATGCACTTTCTAATGTCATCGTTTAAATCACTATTTGATCTTTTTCTTCAGCGTTTGTTCCGCTCCGTGACGAAATCCGCTTTTTCCAATAGGCCTTATTGATGATTGACCCCCAATGGGCCCTATTGATAACTGATGTTCGTTTGCGCGAAGATAGCGACCGTATCATCGAAGTGAGAAGCCATTTCGTACTGTTGATGGGACGGTTTTGTTTTACGACTGGCTTGTCACGAAGTCTATCGTCAACCTTCCTCTTTTCTCAGCACGGGCTTGGGACCGGCCATGGCAGAGTTAAATCACTATTTGATGACTTTTGCATTTCGGTGCAACTAATTTGCAAATATGTTCGGCAAATAGATCTATCTTATCTTAATATAATATTTTGGGGCTACAAATTGAATCTTTCAAGTAATAAAATGTAAATTAAATTTTAATTTTAAAAATATAAATTTCGAAAACTAGAAAATTTATAAAATTTCTAGTTAAAAAAGTATTAGAATAAACAAAACTTTTATTTGCAAGCTGTCATTTTTTATCTTTAGCTTAAATGCTAGTGGAAGTTAACATAAACAATTGTTTAATAATTTTAAACAATTTTTTTAATTTATAAATTTATAAAATCAATTGTTACATTAATTTTATTCGGCATTAACAAAAACGAGTATAGCGCTATTATCTACTTAACTATCGTACTTCATAGAGTGCAATTACTTGATTTATATAATCTAAATCGAGGATTTTGATGATATTAGATTTCTAGAACTCAATATTTTGATGTTTCTATTAATTTTTTATAAAAAGAAATGGATTTGCAAATTTGTGATCCATGTTGATTAATATATGCTGGGTCTAGTAATACGAGCTGAAATCTCATAACATATCAGATTCTCCCGATGGTCTCACATTTTTATTATAATATATGACAAACATAAAATGCTTAACTTTAATAATCTGACTTTTAGAAAAATTTAGGATGGAAATATTCATTTTTTAAAATTATATATCGTTCAAATTTCGTAAACTTAGTTAACTGATTTGAATATTAAATTTTGTTTTTTAATAAAATGGTCAGGATTTTATATATCACGTAATGAATGCATAGTGTTATACCTTAATTGACATCAGAAAATGGTATTATTAATAAACACTAATTAAATGTAACGTTAATCTTAACTAAAGTTAATTCTAATTTTGAATTGCTTTTTAAATAATTATTTTTATTTTTAAAAATAAAATGCGTATGCTCAGTTATATGATGTGATTATCGCCCAGTAAGCAGTAAATGTGTATGTTGACGAGTATTAGAACGTATTAAATTGAATTACATTTATTGATATTTAGATTATTAATGATTTTTTTTATTATTTTTAAATTAACGATATTTTATCTTTTAATCCTAACATGGTGAGTACATTTTATTTACTAGAATATTTCATTAACAAAATATTTCATCACAAACTTTTGTGATGACTTTTATATTTGTGCTTGTTTCTCCAGAAAAATGTCAGTTGAAAGAGTACTTACAATTCCGCTATTTTGGCACATTCTTATTTTGCTACTACAAAGTCGGTATAACGGAAAAGATCCAAATTAAATAACAATTCTGATGTTTAATTATTATTTTTAAATCTTAATTTGGTGAGTACATTTTATTTGCTAGAATATTTAATTAAATTATGGATTTTATTCATCAAAAATGCTGAATTTTATTTTAATATATTTATTTTATTTTTAACAAACTTTGATGACTTTAAAGTAAAAAATCTACCAAATATTAATATCTCGTTTCTCTGGATGGGATCGTCTAACAGAGAGATGAAAATTCGTAAAGTATTTATATAAGAAATAAAATAATAAGATTTATCTTACTAAATATTATATTATTAAATTACTATGCAAATATTGTTGCAAAAATTATATTTAAACAAGATTATAAATAAAGCGTTATGGGATAAGGACAACATTTGATCAATATTTAATCTTAATTTAATCTTAATTTTTATCTTACACCAAGCGGTTCGAGACGGCTAGAAATGTGGGATTTTCACATTGATTTATTGATTAATATAAGCCCTAAATATTTCGATTAATCCAAATTATTTAAAAGTAGTGTTACATATTAATAAAGGTTTTTTAATCTGAATAAAGATCTAACTTTATACGTTTTTCTGCTTAAATATTAAAGACATTGTTTATAATGTTGGAGATCATATATGAATTTGTCGTTTGAATCAAATGTCACAAATTTAGTATTGACACTCAATCTTTACTAATTCAATTTTACTGCTGGTATTTACTCGGTTAGACTGTTTGTGCCTTGGGACACGATTCATACGTGTACTTTGTTCATATTTCCAGTAAGTGCTATAAAATAAACTGAGCGGACTTCATTGTAAAACGATCAGCATGACCGTGGCTGTAAAAAAGATCGAAATGTGGGAACGTAGACTCCTAATTGCATTAAAGACGAACTAACGCTTTCCCACTAATTCTTGATGGTAAATTGTCGACAGTTTCTACTTGTTAATGCCAAATTTCTTGAATGGTAAACATTTAAAGATGTCTAGGCGTGGGAAAAGGGTTGTCATTTGTTCGACTCATGCTGTATAGATCAGGAACATTAAAACAACATTTTATTATTTTTTCCTCCCACTTCTTCCAATAATTTGTTCTAATTTCACAATGTAATTAGAAAAATTTGCAATTTGATAGATCAATGTTTTCAATAAGTTGCTTATTGTACACTCATATTGATCAACTATATTTCAAGTTTTGAACTGCCGCAAGAAAATTAGAAATTCTATTGGTCAATAGCAAATAAAATTGCATAATTACAGATAATTTACAATGAGCTAGTCAAAAATCATTATTATTTGAAAGTAACTGATCATTTTAAGTAGAAATTGTCGTTTAGCTAATACCAAAAAGGTAAGAATTTTGATTTGTAAAGTAACTACGAGTAACTTGGCGTTATAGCATCTTAATGCTATAGTACAATAACTTTTAAAGCTCAATTTACACATGGATTTTTGTATATAGTTTTATTTTTTATATCTACCCTCGTCAATCAGTGTTGATACAAGCACTTCCGATTTTATAACAGATTTTAATAGTTGGTTATGACCATATCAAAATAATTGATTTAGAAATTAAAAACATTTAAATGCCAATCGTATTGTGTGATTGCGTTGTATAATTTATAATAAGTCATTATTTTATATGATTATATTAACGACAATATGTTGTATATTCATTTTATGATGTTCTATAATATAAAACATTATAAAATAATACCGTACAGAAATAATTTGCCATACAGAAAATCGAAAAATATATCAATCTTCAAATTATTATTAAAAAAATTTAAAATATGTTCAAATAGAAGATAATAGTAGCCCAATTATAGCTGACTTATATTTAAGCTTTATAGAATATGAATTTGTTCATATTGCTCATAACTATGTAAAAACTAAATCTAAGCCATATAAATATGTGAAATATATGTTTCGATATAATAAGGTAATCGAAATTAATACTGGTATAAAACACTATTTCAGTATTAATTCTACAAAATAATTTTTAGAACAGGCAAGAGGGATATATTTTCAGAATATAAATACATACGATTTTAGTACGCTTTATACAAATCTAGATTTAGTAGATATTAAAGAAGCGTTAGTAAAATTAATTAACCTTATATTCGGAAAAAGATATACATATATATGTTATAATAATTATAACGCCTATCTAACAAAAATTAAACCATCAAATAAATATAAATATATGGATAAAATTGAATTAATAGAATCCTTAAATATTTTGATAAATCAAAATTATTTAAAAGTAGGGACATCTATATTTAGACAAGTAAAAGGTGTTCCAATGGGTGCTAATTTACTATCACTATTTTAATTTCAAATATTTTATTTTTAAATTAGCTTATTTCTGGGATTGTTTATCAAGAAAAAATAAATAATATTAAGAAATTGTCAAAGAAGGTAGTTTGCCTAGAGAACCATCTATAGCTGGCACCAAATAGGATGCCGCATTTCCTCGTTTCCCGATTGCGCTGATTCGTTGCGCAATCGTGTGTATGCGCGCTTGTCACCGGTTGTCCGTTTCGAACTCAAATAAAGCTGCCTTAAAAACGCAGATGCGCTGTGGCCGCTTCCGCGTTTATTAATATTTAGTTAATATTAAATTAATTTTATTTATATTTTATTCAACAAATAATATTAGTAGTAAATATTATAAAATTTACACATTATCAAATATGATGGTTATTAATATAATATAATGATATGTGTAGTAATAATAAAAGTTTCATGTAAATTTTTGCTGGAATATCTCACTAGATATTGTGAACTGTACGATGTGTCTGCGATATAGTTACCTAATTTAAAATCTTTAGTCATAGTTTCTCAATATTTTTTGATTAATTTTCATATTAATCTCATTTAGAATTGACAACTTTGACATTTAATCATATCAGCTAACTGAGTCTACCTATTTTGTACAATATATAAATAATATATATAAATCAAATAAATAATTAATAATTACATAAGATTTTGTACAATTTATATACATATAACGATAAAATTTATTATTTAAATTTAATAAATTACGATGTAATATAAGGTCATAATTTATGAACTTCTATGTTATCATGTTTCGGCCTCTATATGCTTTGTATATTCTAATACAAAACATTTGTTTATTATCTATACATAAAAATATTTCGCTTAAAAATTTAAATTTATTTTTAAATTTTTGTTAATTTGTATACAGTAAAAAGACTTATTTATTTAATTATTATTTTATATATCGGAGAAAGAAATAATTATTTCAAATACTTTTAAAAAATATATCTTTAATATCGCAGAAAGTCATTTTTATCATTAAAAATTGACAACACTTCACTAAGCAATTTTGAATTGAAGTTTATGTTCCCTATTTCTTAGATGCATTACTTTTTCGTACTGCAACTAACGATCTCATCTGCAAGTCCTGCAATTGATTCAAAAAAGTTCCCCAAGGACAACCAAGCATTAGTGAAATGTAAAGATGATGTTTGTCAAAACGGTGGTACTTGCATGTATGATTCCAGAAATCCGAACAATATATTTTGCAGGTACTATAGAATACTATTAATTCTAATTTATAATCCTTTTAAAGCTGTTCGCCCGCATATGCTGGACAAAGATGTGAACACCGGAATCCTTGCTTTGATGACGTGTGTGCCAATAACGGTACTTGCATCCTAAATATAGATGATTTAACTGATTACAGTTGTCAATGTCCGGAAGGTACACTTCATTTTCGTGATTTTACTAAGATAAATATTTTAATTGATGTCAGTAGCTTTTAACTCTCCGACGGATTGCGCAACACACCTTGCGCAATTCGCCTTTGAACTTTAAAATGCACAGAACTGAATTTTAAATCACAAGCGTGGGTAGTTGTTGAGCAGATCGCAAATTGGATAATGCGAGTGTTGTATCGGTGCGTGTGAAGGGTGTGAAATCTAACGCCATGCTGCAGCAACAACTATTGGTTTCTGCTCAGCAGTGGGATTTGCGCAATAAGGTGTTAGATGATTTAAATGCGACTTTGAAATATAGCAAAGGTTACCTAACATCTAACTATGAAATTGATAATTGATGTGAGTTTAATCTTTTTTGAGATTAGCTTCTGCTTTCAATTGTATGTTGCTATCATATTATCATCGAATGGAACATCATCGTATGTCATAGAAGACATTTAAATAGAGCAGAAAGTTATTGAAAAGATATTGAAAATATAAAGAAAATACGACTTAAATTAAATTTTATATTTTAAAAGTATAAAATACAAAGATATTGTCGATTTTAAAGCTTTTAAAATTCCGAAATGTTCTAAAATAAAAACAGTCTCTGACATTTATCAAATATTTTACGATTATTCCATTATTTCATTGCCGAATACAACCATCAATAATTTTCAGTTATGTAATATGATTCTCCGAATGCCATAACCGTGCATTCTTCCATTGCAAAATGGAAGAATGCACGGTTAAAATTTATTATCAGCCGTAAATAATAGATTTGAATCTGCCACAATAGACATTGACACAAATTAAAATCTGCCAATAATTGAAAAAAAGAAACCTACGATTTTTGTAGATATTTGGCTAATACATCGAGTTTTAGTGAAATGCTTTGCAAGATAACAATATTATACTTTTGTATTAAATGTATTAATATAAATGTATTTAAATGTATGCAAATGTATTAAATAACATTAAATTTAAGTTGATATACTTGTGCAATTGAACTTTAAATGACTTTTTAATTCTACATTTCAGTATTGGTGGACATCATCAGCTACTGATCCAATACCTACGTTAAACTTGCTGGTCTTTTTAATGTTGGCTGACGATCACTCTACTCGTCCGCTTTTATTGGCAATTACATTTAATGAAAGACTTTTGTCTTACATTTTGCAAATTTGATTGAAATCATTTCTGATTTCAAATTAAAATGTGATTTTCCCAATGCCAAATATAACCGTGCATTCTTCCAGTGCAAAATACATTCAAATTTATTATCAACCTAAATAACATAATACATTTCAATAACAGATTGCATTACAATCAGATCATTTCTGATTTCAAATTAAATCAGCGTTGGTAATGGAATGTTCTACCTTTTATTTAAAAAATACATTTTTTGCAATAACTTAAAATTACTTTCAGTTACTGTCGATAGGTTCATAACTTTTTTGATTTAAATAATAATGAATAAATTTTTTTAATTATTTTATAAAATATTTAAGGATATGGTGGAAGTAATTGTGATGAACCTGTTGATTTTGAATGCACTGATGAAGTCTGTAATGGAGCACGCTGTCAATACGATGGAAATTCATTTTTCTGTGATTGTCCTTACAACAAAATAGGAAAATACTGTGAACAATTTGATTATTGTGTGGATCAACCTTGTAAACATGGCGGTACCTGTGTTATTAATGGGTCAACGTATAGCTGCCTCTGTGAAAAAGGATGGACAGGTCGTAATTGCACAGAAGATATAGACGAGTGTAAATTGTCTTATCCATGTGGACAAGGACAATGTCTGAATCTAAACGGTTCTTATCAGTGTACATGTGAAAGAGGCAGAGATCCAGCCAAACACTGTCGAGATTTGCTTGACGAATGTGACCAACTCAAATGTGAAAACGATGGATACTGTATATTTGATGTAAAAACTGAAAAGTCAAAATGCGAATGCATGCCAGGTAAATGAAATTTTTAACTACTAAAGCTTATCTTTTGTTGCAACGATACTACAAACATTTTAACTTTACTTAAAGTTAATCTAATCATACAGTTTGAATAGGCTTGTCGCAAATCAACAGTTTAATGTTGTTTTTTTATTTGTTTGTTTCTATTTATACATTTTTAAATGCTTGATTGCAAACAGTACAAGATTGTCAGATGTGATTTATCTTCAGGAAAATAAATATACTGATAATTGTTCCGAAGATTTAGCTGTTTTGACAGTTATATATAATGGTGGTGCACGAATGTGCTGAGTAAATAAAAAATAAATAAAGATTTTCTTAATTAATAACAACAGATAGCTTATTTAAAAGAGAAAACATGCTAAAAAAGTAATGTTAATGATCTTCCCAAGTAAATATTTCTTTCGTCTTCAGATATGTTATGGCCTCAGGTCCAACGGGATCTGAGCCCCCCAGCCAATTCAACACGCCGCTCTACTACTGAGTCACCCGGGGACTGTCAACCCCCGAAGAATCCAATCGAGGCGGACAATGCTCGGTAATCTCGAAATGAGGAGCTTAAGAAACCTTAGTCTTTGTTCTGGGGGACGTCCTCTTGAAAAGAAGACTTATCCCGAGATAGCCCAAGTACCCCAGAGGCGCACTTGGGTTTTCTCTTTCAATGACAGTTGTTGGGCCCGTTTCAAGAGCAATCTAGCTCTCTTCAGGATACGTTTTAGTCTATCCAGTCAGCTTTCGCTGACCAGTTCACCGTAATGGTGTACCACAGGTATTTTACTAGACTTGTGAAGATAAGGAGGGGTTGATTAGTCAGGATAGAAGATAGAGCTGAGAGTGCTAATCTCTTGAGTTTTTTCTTTGTCGCTGGGGCGCCATGAAAGACAACCACCTGCGATTTGGAGGAGTTTAAAACAAGGTTGGAAAAGGGCAGCTGATCTTTTAATCTTGTAAAGAAACGGCTGATGTCAGAGACTACATCTTTGCACCTGCGTCCAGAGAACAGGACTGTGGTATCATCAGCGTATACCGCAAGATATTGATCGCGTTTGAATTTTTTGTAGAGTTCAATGGAGGCAGCAAGATACAAAATTGGAGAAAGTGACGAACCTTAAGGCACACCTGTAATAGGGTAGAACTGACGTGCATCAGGGTCGTCTTTATAAAAGAATCGCTTGTGTACAGCAATATTTCCACCCTGTAAACAATTCTCGCAGGCAACCCGAAGGACCTGAGAGAAGTGATAACAAAAGGAATGGAAATGCGGTCAAATGCAGCAGAGAAGTCAAGGAAAACAGCCACAGCAAGCTGATGACTGTTATCTTGAATATACTGCTCCATTTCACCCTTTGCTAAATGTACCGAGCGATCTTTTAGGTATATGTGAAAACCTGGTGTGATTAAATTTCGCCTACTTAGATGATCGCGGATTTTACGCGCAAGCGTTTTTTCGTAAATGGAGATGAGGGAGTTTTGAATCGAAATGGGTTGCAGATCTTTAGGACATGAAATCGACTTCTTTTTTGATATAAAAACACTACGGCTGATGTTTATTCCAGCAATGTCGGACGGGGAGGCTAATAGCATTGTTATGGCGACCTCCTTTCTCTGACTGTCTGTCAAAAGCTGACAAACACGAGTTGAGAGTGGCGTATGGATTCTGGAGGTGCCCAAAGTGGTCCCCAGGAGTTAAGGATATCTGTAACAGATAAGTATCTACTCCTGAAGTCACACCAAGGCATAATTGGCTGGAAAGATTGAGTGACTCCATAATATGTAAGGAAAGTGACTCCTCTAAAAATGTGTCAAGGCCTATGCTACCAATCCAAACCAAGGCTCTACCCTTCCAACAAACAAAATTCTCCTTCTTGAATATCTTCCAGAAGGAAGACTAAGAAGGGTTAAGGCGAGAAGTGCTTGCCTTATCCCTACTCAGCTGGAGCCTTTATCTTGTGCTCCAGTATTCATTCGATAGGGCTTGTCTGGCGGAAACAGAGAGATTAGGAAGGTGTAGCATTTTAGCTAGAACCTTGAGTTTTGTTGGAGTGGGATTGTATATGCGACCTTTATAGGTAGTCGAAAGCAACGCGGTAGCTTGCGAAGAAAGGTAGGCATTAAATTCAGTCAAACTCTCATTTACAATTCGGGGGAAGAGTTGGATTGCTGCTTTAAAGAAGGCTACCCTGATGGGATCAAAGTGGAACCTTCTCCTAAGCAACGTATCTTCTTCTAACCGCCAACGAATTAGGTCATGAGATGTGGTCTGTTGTTGGCGCGACTGCTCAGTACAGATGGGTTTCAACAACCACTTCTTATGTAGCAGTAATATGTCGAGGATCGAATTAGTTGTTGTGCAATGAAAGGTGGGGATGGTGGTTAGTGAATAAGATAGTCGTTCCTGGTTCTGCGGTTTGCTGTATAAATTCAATGACCAGTTCTGTCGTTGAAGTCACCAAGTAATATGTCATAGCCACTCCTAATATACGATCCAGGAGGTCACGGTTCTTGTGAATTTCTCCTGGCCGTAAATAAATATTGGCTATGCTGATGCGTTTACCGTTCTTACGAAGTGATATAGCTAAACAAGATAGGGCTGGACAACAATAGTTAAGAAGGAGGGAAGATATTAAGGAGCATTTAACAAAGCTTAAAAGACTTTGAGATGAAGAGGAGTGAGGAGGGTTATATACGGAGTAAAGTGGGTGGATATATGCTTGGGAAAAATCGAATAATATCTTGGGGGATACGGATAGACCGCGTCCCCTGAGGACTATAACATCTGCATCTCTACCAGATAAAAGTCTAAGGGCAGAAGCACCTCCCGAATTCCACTGAAGGATATTCAGTGAAACATGCCCTTGATTGATTTGCATTGTGTTAGTTTAGCTGGAAAAGGATTGCCTCACCCTAGACAAAGCTAGAGGTGGGAGGTGTGCCCCCTCCACCACTATCGCCAACCAGAGTAAGTACTTGCACCCGAGCATTATCGTCATTTCCCTTTGAGGCGCTTTTAATTTTAACTTCACATTTTGCCGATCATTAAGGGGGGAACGGCATGGGCCGATGCCCCCCCCATCTTTTTCGAAGCTGGAATTTCTGACGAAGGAGGAATCACCGAGTTTGCTGTCACTGTCGGCGATGTTAGTATAGCAGATAGTAAAGATTTCACCATGTCCTCTTTTTGTTTTCTGGACACTGCCGATCTAAGGTCCATAGCATGAAGTAGTTCTTGGTCAGACATACCTCTACAGGCATTCAGGAAAGCCGATGTCGCGGCAACAGAATAATACCCGGGTTTCCTCGCAGCAGAAGTTTGAAACAAACTAATGTACTTCTTGAAGAAGGCACATCTACTCCAGGCTGGGTGGCTCTCTCCACAGTTAGAGCAGGATGCGGGGCGTACATTGGCTGCCGCTCTCTGCAGCCGGGCAAGAAGAGGAGCTACAAACCCTACATGTAGTCGGTAGGGAGCAGCTGGAAACTCATTGCCGCCACTTATGCCACCGACTACAGTGAGGATAAGTGTACTCCTCACTGCCGACAATTTTGAATTTTAGGTTAAAGCTCATAAAGGGATTACATGTCGTAATCCTTTTACTGTACCGTACTATACTGTACCGTACTATGCTGTACCGTACTATACTGGACCGTAAATAACGGTCCAATATTTCTAATGAAATGCGGCATTTATAGAAAATTGTTTTGCTTAATAGACTGAACAACACTTCTTATTCTTCTGATAAATGTTGTCGGGTACTCATCATTTGATGCAGAAATAGTAGTCTAGAAGTGACACGGTTACTGAAAGTCGTGAATCAGTCCAATCTATCAAGCAACACGATTATCTATAATTGCTGCATTTTATCAGAAATCCTGTATCGTTGTTTACTCAGTACATCCGTGCATCAGTTAACATCAGTTATTTATAAAAATGTTCGCTTAATCGTTTAAGTTTATTTATAATAATATTTTGAAAATAAAGATAAATAATTTTAAATAATAAATAATTATAACTAATTAAAATGTATATAAGAAATTGTATAATTTATACATAAAATATTTATAAAAAGATATAATTTATGATTAAATAATTATAAATGATAATTTATAACAAATAAAATAATGAAATAATTATAAATAAAAAATAATTATATAAATATTTTGGTAAATTAAAAATAAATCATCGATATCAACTCGACTAAATTACAATAAAATACAACGAATGCGCATTTGTGCCTTACTTTATCCGATTGACAATGACTGCTGAGTGATTTGGAGCGTCTCTAAGTAAAATTAAACTGCTGCTTATCAAAGTACAGTTATTTAGCAGCAAATATGGATTATAATTCAATCGTTGCTAGCGTTGGTTCCTGTCCGTGGTTTCAATGGATTTTTCGCTCCAAGAATATATATAATAAAATAATATTAAACTATATATAGCTGCATATTATTATATTGTCGATTCGAAAAATCGCTCTACTTTTTATCGCTTTAATAAAAGAGATATCTCTTAACGGTTATAAATCTGCAATTTTCTGTGAATGGAATATATCATTATAACATCAGCGTTTTATTTAGACTTCATGCCCAGGAAGACTTGTATTCACTTAGATGAAGCATTTATTAACGGTTTTGGTGTAGAAACTAGTGTAGCTGATAATAAAAGTCTAGTTTATTAGCAGCAAATATGGATTAACAATCAACAGTAGTCAGCTTTGGCTTGTGAACCTAAGTTGGCTTAATGCTTATCTTCATAATATAATATTTATCTATTCCTGCTTCGGATAAGTCTGTTCATTTGAATGCATTCATTCTCATTAGTTAATGTGCTCTTATCATTTATTAAACAGAGGTCCACTGATATGTTTAATGAACACCCTCGTCTTCATCTAACTAGATCAATAGCTGAGATTTGACCTAACGTTAGGTCTTCCGATTTTCTCGGAAATGAGGCTAGTCGCTTAACTACTAGAATAATTCATAATTACCACGAACTCGATAATACAGATACGTAAATCATATTAATATTTTGTTAGATAATTAATAAAACTTTCTTGATAAACGGTTTTCTGTTTAGGATTTTCAGGAGACGTTTGTAATGTGCGTGCAACCGGTTGCACTAGTTGTGAAAACAATGGAACATGTGTATTTATTGATGGAGAATTTAAGTGTGATTGCCATTCAAATTACACTGGATTACGTTGTGAAAAGACTAAAAGCGCTTGTGAGCTTGGACAACTAAAATGTCAGCATGGTGGTCAATGTTACACCGATGAAAATGGCAGTGCTCGCTGTCATTGCCCTCTAAAATACACAGGCCGTATATGTGAACATCGAACCACTTTCTGTGATTTGCTTTTGTGTAAGAATGGTGCTACATGCGTAGAAGAGAAGAACGGAGGAGGCAAATGCATATGCAAAACAGGATATACAGGTAGATTACTAGTGATACTTTTTTATATGTTAATTATTTTGATTATATTTCAAGGTGAGAACTGTGAGCATACGAATCCATGTCACATGCTCAATCCCTGTGAAGGACCAAACAGTGAATGTGTTGACACCGGTAATGGTGACTTTACGTGTAGATGTATGCTGGGATGGACCGGGTATTTATGCTCTGTCGACATAAATGAATGCGTGCTAAATGGAAGCAATCCGTGTGGTCACGGTTCATGTCTAAATTTGCCGGGCCATTTTGAATGTAACTGCCCAAAAGGATTAACAGGTGATCGATGTGAAATAGATATTGATGAATGTTTAAATGATGATCAACATAATCTATGCAAAAATGGAGGACAATGCCAAAATACATTCGGCGGATATGAATGTAACTGTTTGCAAGGTAAGTTTGATAAATCATTTAGTGAGATGTAAAATTAGTTTTTATATATCAGTGAAAATAATGCTAACTATTTCTATATCGTATCAAGTTCCATAAGATAATATTATTTACATAATCTTATTGCCATAGAAAAAATATTAAAAATTTTAATTTTATATTTTTAAGGATTTACTGGAGATAATTGTCAATTACTTTCCATGCAAGAGTGCAGGTAAACCATATCTTAATATGACATAATTTTAAATTGTATTTCAAAATTTAGCAATAGATTGTATTGTGAGCAACATCAATTAGACGGTAAATGTGATTTAAAGTGTAATAACGAAGCATGCAAATTTGATGGCGGCGACTGTTCATTGCCAGCTTCAACAGATAATAAAGTTCGCCATCAACTTGTTTGTCTAGTAACGGTTGATATTCCAATCAAGCGAGGACGCAAATTAAATGATCACAGTGCACGTACACAATTGCTGCAATATACTTCAAAGTTACTTAATACAGACGTATATTACCTTGATAAAAATGATGCAACCGGAGATCAAATACCATCAAAGCCATGCAGTAGGGATAGTGACGGTGCTAATTATGACTGGTACGTATAATGTTTTTAATTCCATTTACCTTATAATTCATTACATTATAATACATCATATAATTCACTATTACTTGACGCGCTATAAAACAAACCAGACATTACATCAGCGGTATTTAAAGTAACTAGTTTGTAATTCTAATTTGCTTCCTAATAATTGATGACTATATGATCACCATTTCCAAGACAAGTTAACACGACGATTACCTTAGTGACTGTAGCGTATTTAATGTGAAATAAAAGTGATCCACATAAAATAATCATCGATAAGTATTCATCTTGCAACTAAGATAACCTCTTGTAGGAAGCTTGGCAAGTTTGGTCAGTCTTCACAGCAATAGGTGAGTGTTATATTTTATTAATTTAAAATAGTTGTTCATAGCACGCACGGTTCAATTAGCATGGTATTATTCGTAGATTATTATAAATTTAATATTAACCATTAATATGTGGTTCTACAATATGAACTCCGATATCGTGTAAAATACCCCTGATGTAAACAAAATCATAAAGCTTAAACCGTTACTGGCATGATATATGTTTTATATAATAATTCAGTTAATTAATTTCGGCTTTGTTAACTATTATTTAACCAAAATTAATATTATATCATTACGAATATGAGTGTAGTTTATTAAAAATATTAATTTTATAGCAATTCGTCTTCAAATAAATATAATCATAAAATAATAATGTATAATTTATTAATTAAATTTATATTTAATCATTTATTTATCTTTACAATTGCATATTATATAATATAATGATGTATTTATTATATTTAAAACTTTTAAAAATTAGAAAAAAAAATAAATATAATAAAATTTTAATAGTTTTATATAATAAGTATTTAATTATCAAGTATAATTTTGTATAAACATTTGATATAGCCATAATATTTTTAGTTTTAATTATTTATTATTACAAATAAAAAATATGATTAAAAAATTTAATTTTTATATTATTATTTACTTGTAGTATAAATCTTAATTGAATTATATACTTTCAATTTTCGGATTCCAATAATAAAATTGAAATATATAAAGTCGTGATTTTAAAATTAAAGTTTTTTAACTATTTAAACTGCAGATAGAAAAAGTTAGGTAGTTTCTTTCTGAAGATTTTCTCTAACAGTATCATCCACTATAATAAAATAAATAAATTGAAAGAAACAATATTTCATCAAGAATAACAATTTCCAAGTTTCATATTTTCCTCGATGATAGCTTTCAATATTTATAAACCATCGAATTTAAAGAAAATATAAAGTTTACTTAGCGTTTAACTTTACTTCTACATTTTGTTTAATTAGCGTACAGACTACTTTATCAGTCACTTTCCCGAAGTGTAATCCATCAACGGTTTTGCCAGAAGAAATTTGTTTCAATTCGACTGACCAAATAACCAGATTTGTAAGCGTTCAGCTGAATAATACAGGCCATCGATATAAGACGATGATCAAAGAAAATAGCGATTATATTATTCGAAATGTTGAGGCATATGTACAAGAAAGACCAAATAATATACAAAGTAGGCAACAATGGTTGTCAGATATGATGGACAATGGGGACAGTCAAATTGCTATAGTCATCATTATTATCATAATATCGCTATTAATAATTGTGGCTTTTGTTTGGTTTATAAATATCAGAGGTCGAAAGCTTATAAAAATAAACCCTGATACTGTGTTAAGACTAATTGACGAACATCACTATGGAATAAAGGACGGTATTCAGAAATACTTGAACAAATTTCAAGAGTCTTCAAACAGAAAGCGAAAACTGTCATTTGATGGCAAAATCAGTGATAATAAGAAATTGTTATCAAAGAACTCATTAAATTCAAACAGTGAAAATAGCAGCGTCACCCAAGATCCCATTTTTTACGATATCCCGTTTAAGAAATATGCGAAGGTAAATATTTTTGCATAACGATTTTGTTTAAATTTCAACGTTAGAAAAAATAAATTACAAAAGAAAAATACTAAACTGCAGTTTAGTATTAATAACAGATTAAAGCAAAACTCATGAACCGTATTTTAATTTAAATCTTTTCAACCCTATCAGATCTTCAGTTCGATTGTATGATATATCTTACTAAGTTTTTTCAAGTTTTTAGAGATTTATATAAACTCTTGAAAGCTGTGGTAAAAAGATAAGAGTTATTGGTGAAAATAAATCTGCTTTTAAAATTTAGAAGTCAAAATTTGATTGTAAAAATTTTAATATTTAATATTTTATTCTAGTAATAAAATTTAATATTTAATATTCATTCTAGTAAACGGTATATTTAAATATAATTTAGAATTTGATGATTTTAGAAAATATAATGTACAAGTCAAAACAGTTAGGAAGAGCATATTATTTTCAAAATACAATTTTTGCTTAGATTCAAATCACGAAACTTGCTTGTTCGACAATAATGCACACAATACATTGTTTTTTTTTGAATTAAAGATTTGTTAAGTTTAACTAAAATTGAATTATGAGATTTAAGACTTGACTATAAACATCGATGTCTCCTTAAACGACAGCGTTATTTGTTTTGTTTGATTATCGCTTTTCAGCTACTTTTCACGCCTATTCGAGAAGCCGAATCAGACTTTATTATGACATTTTCGTTTGCTTTTATCACTTGTCTGCATCCTTAGATATTAGAAAGTTTTTAATTATCACTATTTACCGGCTCTTTTGATGTCACTGTAAGTTAAATTGCATTTAAATCAGTTATCGTTTACTTTGCTTGTAATCAAGTCTGTATACAAAAGTTATATTGTTATGCTTAAAAAAGTTTATTTAAAATTGACTCTGGAGTACAGTTTTTACTGAGTCCTTATGCCAAATATTTTCAAAGTTCTAATAAAAATCGATGAATTTTCCAAAGTTTAAATTAAAGTTACAATTTCAACTTAGGTTTACAAAGAGTCAAGCAACATTGCAATTTTTCGTCCCCAAGATGATCGTAATAAATCTAGAAATGATCAGCACTTCCAATCAGTGTCATCACCAAGTAATTTAATACATCTTCTTACTCGAGAGAATATAAGCCCAGAGCAACGCATCAAGGCCATTGAAGAACAGTTGATTTCTAAAGACTCAAAAATACCGACATATTCATCAGGCGAAACAATTCTTCATTTGTCAATTCGCTTCAATCAAATTGATGTGCTTAAATACTTTATAGATAAATATCCTGAGATGCTGCAAGTTCGAGACTCATATGGCCGTACGGTTCTTCATTCGGCGTGCTTACGGTGTCCTGGAAACAACGAAATTTTATACATGCTTGCCAATAGAAATGACGTTGATGTTGATTCATTTGATAATGAAGGAATGACGCCTTTACATCATGCAATCAGTTTAAATTACAACGATGTTGCTTTACTTTTAATGAACGCAAATGCAAAAATTGATCTGAGACAGGATGGTGAATCCGGAAACACTGCTCTACATTATGCCGCTCAGGTCAACAATATAAATGCAATTGTATGTTTGATAGAGAAAGGAGCTACGATTGATTCCCTAAATTTTAGAGTAAGTATGTTGACGTTGCTTGTTGTATATTCAATTCAAATATTTTAAGGCAAAAATAATACATTTTGCTACTAATACCTTCCATTCACACACGTTTTATTTGTCCGAATATAAATGACCCTACTTTTAATTAATTTTGATTTATCAAAGTTTAATATAATAAAACTTTAATTCAATAAGCGAACATATTTATCCAGGTAGTTTTATTCTTAATAAAACTAATATTGATTGCAAAGAAGGTATATATCTAGATATAAACATTAAATTAACATCAATCAAAATTAATTTTAATTTATATCGTAAAGATAACATATTTAAATTTACAAGAAACATTTTTGAACGAACATTTATGCATACCATATAATATAAAATATAATACATTAAATAATGAAATTTTCAAATTGGTATAAAAAGGTATATATCTAGATATAAACATTAAATTAACATCAATCTAAATTACTTTTAATTTATATCGTAATGACATTTAAATTTACAAGAAACATTTTTGCACGAACAATCGTGCATACCGTATAATATAAAATATAATACATTAAATAATGAAATACAAATTGGTATAAAAAGGTATACATCTAGATATAAACATTAAATTAACATCAATTAAAACAACTTTTAATTTATATCGTAAGGACGATATATATTTACAAGAAACATTTTTTCATGAGCATTCATGTATACCATTTAATATAAAATATAATACATTAAATAATGAAATTTTAATAATTGAGATAATATGTAATGATATTGGCTTTCAAAATCATTTAAATAATTTAATAGATGCATATTTTAAACTCAGTTACTATAAAAATATCATCAAACGTAAAATAATAAAATATGTTAATTAACACAATATTATTAAAAATAAATTTAAAATTAGGAGAAAAATTCTATGAATGAATAATAAATAATATACTTTGTATTAGAATAAGGTACACTAGATAATGAAACTTTATCCGAGAAATACGTTTTTCTCATTTATTTGACACCTTACTATGTTGTGTTGAAGAATAGGGCAGATACCTGATAAACTAGCAGTTTCGATTGATGACCTCTTATTTTTATTCTGATACATTGTCTGTTATTTACTAATCAATTTATAAAATTGGGAGTTCGCTCAGGTTGAGCGAACTCCCAATACTGTTCGAGGATAGTTGATATAGTAAAGATTTGATCAGTAGTTTCACGACCTGGACGAAATCTTCATTGTTCCTCTTTCATCTCCCATTCAACTATAAAACGTATCCTTAATTCAAGAATTCTATCAAATAATTTACCAGGTTGGCTAAAAAGAGTGATGACCAGAAAATTAGAACACACTCTTCGGTCATATTTCTTAAAGATCGGTACTGCTACTCCAGTTCGCCACTTACTAGAAACCTGTCCTGACTTCAATGTAACGTTGAAGATTCGTTTAGGCCACTTTTTAAATTTCAATTTTTTTAAATTTGATATTAATCATAAAATCTTATATAATTATTTATTATTTAAAACTATTTATTTAATTATTTATTACAAATATTTGAAACTTTTATTTATTTAATATTCGTATATTAATTTGGTGGTGAATTTTTGGAGATAGGCGTATGTATATCGATATGTATGTCGCAGTTTAGTAATATTGTATCCCTATTTTGTTACTCAGAAATAATTATCTTTTAATATATATTTTTGTATATAGGCAAAATTCAACTTGCATTTGAAAATTGAATTTAGTGTTTGTAAAGCGTGTGTTTGTACAAACCTGCGACATAAATTGTTATATTTAGCGTCAGACACCTATGTATCTTGCTACAGTGGAAGGAAACAATGAAGCTGCGAGTACTCTTTTATCTCACGGGGCCAGTCCGAACATCACGGACTCATCAGGTCGAGATATGCTAACTGTCGCCATGCTTAAAAGAAATGAACCACTTGTGACGATGTTTCGGAGAGTATTAATAGCCTGTAAGTATACAAACACAATCTATAAAATTTGCTTGCATTTGAGTTGCATAATTAATTATCCTATTCAAATAAATTGCTCAATTTTATTGTATTTTTGATTGTAAGATGAATTGTATAATTGTTTTATTGATCATCTTAATGTTATTTTATTTATATTTAATGAAAATATTTAAATTACGAAAGAAACATTTTTTATTTAATAAGAACTAAATTAGTTAAATTAATATAATAATTTAATCAATTTAATTATTAAGTTGATTGATTATTTATTAAATAATGCATAAATAATTAATTTAAGAATAAATTAAATTATCAATATAAGAATCGATATTTATAGATTTTCTCAATATAAATTAACTGGTATCGGGTAATTTGCCATTACCAAATATGAAGTTATAAAGTAATTTAACTTTTAAAATTAGAATTGACATGATGTAATTAAACCTTTTTATTACACCCAGTCAGTATTAATAATTAATCATAAAAATGTGGTTAATGTTAATTTATTGAGATTGTTAATTAAAAATGTGTCATTTACGTAGTGACTTTTATACTCTTTTATTAAAGTAAATAGTTAAGAAATGTATTTCTAAATTATGTGATTGCACCGATTTGGTAATTTCAATAAATATGTGATTGCATCGATTAGGTAATTATATATATTAAAAAGGTGTGTTTATTTTATCACCAAATTTATTTATATATAATATACTTATATATAAATATATTATATATGTTAAAAAAGAAATGTTAATGATAACACAAAAGTAATTTCTCATTGCTGCATGTTGAGTCAGCATAAATTATTTTTTTATAAATACAATTTGACTTTAGATCGTAGCCTTTTTAACTGTATAGAGTTAACTTAAGATTAAACATCCATCGTTTATATTTTTATTTATATTTTAATTAATAAATGTTCATCAAAAGTTTAAAATTATATGGTACGTTTTTTACATTAATGTATATAATATATCCAACTAAATATCTCATTTAATATATTGCTTGGAACAAAATCATAACTTTACATAATATATACTTATCTAACAATATGCGTTCTTTCGTGTAGGTCAAGTCGCCGGTCAAAACAAACCGGACGTTATTCGTGCATATGAAAAATCTAAGCGAAAAAGAACAAAGGTACAACGACAAACAGCACGGGAAATTAAATCCACTTCTACTAGCAAAGGTGGATTGCACGATGAAAATAAATCTGATCATTTGAAATTGAAGCAACACATTAATCAGACAATGTCCATGCAATCAAACGGGTTATATTATCACGATAACGGTGGCAATGCAAATTCATGCAACGGCACAAGTGACATTCCTATTTTAACACCCATAGGTAGTTGCGTTTCTGATACATTTGTAAATCATTCAATGATGGCAAGCGGTCCAGAATATTTCGATTCTTGTGTTCATCCTGATTACAAACGAGTTAAGTTTGACAATTGTATAAAAAGTGGAATAAGGACAGTGCACGACAAAAGTTCCAATCTTGCCACAAATTTAGTTTACCATCAAATGATGCCTCCAGATTTGCGAAGTACATTTCAGTGCCAAGAAAGTTACCGCCGTAATCCACTAATGTGCTATAATCAATATATCCCCGTTAATGCACATCATTGCCACCACCAATGCAGAAGTATAAATTATTCCGTGTTGAAGGACCGATCATTCGCTTTTGGTGGACCCGGGTGTTGTGCACCACTAAGTCAACACCATAACCATCTTTGCAATAGCTATACTACGGTAAATCACATGAGTCAATTTTGTGTTAACACACCATGCGGGCACATTGCAGAAACGAACATTGTTCAACACAACAGTCCTGAAGTCGTCGATCCCTACCTGTTTCAGGTAAACTGTCAAGCAAATGATGAAAACCTTCAAGATATTTTGCCATCTCAAAATTCATATCCGGGTTACGATTTATACCAAAGTGCCACCGATGCATTGTACTGAGCAGTCAATTGTTTACAAAAACAAACCGAATTGTTTTTATATTTTGTACATATTTTCTTCTTGTTTTTTATGTAAATATTTTAAATAAAATGTGGAAAAATCTCTAAAAAAATCTGGAATATCAGTTTTGTCGTCAATGCTGATAGTGCGAAATACAAGTTAGCTATTTTAAAATAAGAATTATTTAAAAAATGTGAAAATTGTATTTACATTTTTAACAAATGAATATTAAATGTTTTTATTAACAAAAATGAATATTAAATGTTTATAATTAATAAAAATGTAATTTAATATACATACTTTTGTAATTAGTCGTATTTTGACACGTTTGCTTCGCATCTTATCATGACGGCATTACATTTATTGTCCAAAGTGTAATCGCGTGGGACTATTGCCATGTTACGAAACCAGAAAAGGATTATTTTGAAACAATTTAATAAATTTCTAAATATTAACATATCTAACATCGATTCTTTGTACAAATCATATCACATTGAGGTTTTATCTCTTGATGTGGTTAGTGGAATTCCATAATTCCCTGTTTATTTTCCATCTCTCTATGATGCACGCGGCATTTCCCCTCTGGACTGCTATGCTCATACGTTGGAGCATGAACGACATGGTACGCTGGTCCCCAGTGGCACGCTTAAGGCGTCGGCCCAACTCCTCCAAGAAAACCAGTGACTCGGTGTCGATCTATCCGTGAGTCTCTATGGCGACTGGTGTAAATGAGTATATGTGATCGTTCAGTTCAGAATATTTTTGCTGTTTTCTGAACACAGCTAGCTCGGCAGCTGCTCCTACGTGATGGGTTGCAGTGACCTGGTAACTCTTCTCTAGGGTATTTATGCAGGTGAAATACCATACCAGCCACTTACCGGCCGACCACGGGACGAATGTGACACCATCTGGATGCCTTCCATCATCACGAGAGATTCCGCTGGGCTCAAGCTGACCTGAATGTTCGCATCCACCAGTGTCATCCTTATGATGTTATTGACTTCGGCGTGTCGGTTATGTCGAGATATGCTGCGTTGTCAATCTAGACCATGAGCATCTGGGAATGCCGTCATTGTTCCACGTGTGCATGCGTTGGGTTGGTGAAAATGAATGCCTAGTCGCAACACAACCGCGATACATAGACTCCGGTCATCCAATCGATTTCCAACTGATGAGATTGGTATGGCAAAGAAAAAGTCACTCGAATGCGGGTATACGGATGCCTAAATACGACCAGTAATACGAATTACAACTACTGCAGAGTAGTAACTTCGGACAATACCTCTTGCATTAGTTTGTGATAAAACGGACAGGACCATCATTTTTGGCAAACATTTTCCGACGGAACATCGTCCAAAGAAATCTATTACCAGCGAAGGATTGTCTCAGATAAGAGTGGTGGATTCGGCTCGATCGGTTAATCACTCGGACAAGCTAGAATTTTACGATTAAGTTCAGCGATCGAGTGATGGGATGTGATGTAGGCAGGGAGCATCGTATCCTAATCAGTGAAAACTTCTAGGCCGCTACACTTGATTGATGGGGTTGCCTGCTTTCATGCCATATTGGATAGGTAAGTTAAGTACGGTCTGAAGGATCTTGCGTAACGAACCGTCATATTTACTCACTGAATCGCTTAGAAAAGACGGAGTGCATCGGAGGAAGTAAGATAATTTTGCGAGATTGAAACATTTCCTTAGAAGGAACAGTGCATCTTGCCGCGATAGATCCCGGATCCTAGATCTAACGAGCTTAAGATTTGATATAAACTCCGTCATTTGTTGATCAATGCAAGCTATAGAACCAATGGGTCACCCCAATAATGTGGCTGAGTTGTGATCTGTAATGGTAAATTCCGGGAACCGTTCAAGTAGACGATTGCTTGTCTCCATGTCATTTGCGATGGTTTCACATTTGCTTAGATTTAAACACAAACCAGGATCGAAACAGAGTAGTTTGATTTTTTTAACATCCTCCATGTCGTTTACTCGCCCGCCAAAAGTACAGTCGTCCATGTACCATACACGAAATTGTGATTTCCCAAGTTGTGACATTACGAATATAGTGAGCGAAAAGAGGAGGGGACCCAAATGACCTTCCTGCTGAACACCCTCTGCCGAGTTGATTATGTTTAGTCCGTGAAAAAGGTCAGTCGGGTTCGCATAACATGCTTCAACGAAATTGTAAATGACCTAACATAGCCGACCTCTTGAGGCAGTTGAACGCGTTGGAGAAATCCAACTTGATCATGGCTGATCTTGGAGCGACATTTTTATCCAAGAAGTGACAGGCCGCGTCGACTGTGGCTTCGGGCCCGCCGCGAATCCCAACCCCAACTGGTGTGGTATAATGTGAGTCGCTAATAATTTGGATGCGTATCGAGCCACAATTGAACCAGTCAGACGACGGAAGGAGCAGCTTATGGCGATAGGTCGCACGCTTCCTTGTTTATTCCGTAGAGCGATTATACGGCGCCAAAGAAGATGCGACGGATACGCTCTGGTATACGCGTCCTGATTTCACCACTAATCATGTGAAAGCAATTATTGCAAGTAAAAGTTTGTTACCCGCAATGCCGACTATCGGGTATATAAGGTCCTTTAAGTGAAGATGTGTTAATCCATCTGGACCCCCTTTCGAAGCGGAAGGGAACGAATTTATTGCGTGTGTTATGGATTCGCACGATACCATTCCGGCAAAAGTAGGGACGCTTTGGGGTCTACTTCGAGATCACCGACGCTAGCAACTTGGGTTTAAATTAGGGCATCAGATGACGAGCTGGAAATTTTTTTAGAACCCTCCGAAGTGTGGATGTAGCGTTGTGCCTCATAAAGGGGGCTCGATACAGGTAGTTGTTGAACTCGCAGAAACTCTAATGTCTCTTGACAAAGGACGAGGAAGAAATCATCACTGAATAACAATTGCATTGCTCCAGATAAATTTTCGTCCTCCAGTTTCTCAGACACTCGCTTGCTCAACCAATCACGCTTCCTATTGGCTGTAGATGGGGGCTGTATATTGCCTGTCGAGATGTGCACGGACGCAGAAACACATTGTATAGTTATACCGTAAAAATACATACAGTTCTGTTTCAAAATATTTGGTAAACTAAGAGTAGATTTGGCATTGTTGCGCTGTTGGACTGGAAGGACTTGAATAAGGGAAGGCCAGCAAGGCTATCCAGGCTAGTTTATCTCCAGCAACCGACACAATCGCGGAAATCAAATAAGACAGACGGGTTGCAATTTCTGGTCGAGCGATTCGGGGAATCCTTCGAACTGTGCTGACACCCTATAGCATTAAAACACGCAGGTGGGTGTAACAGGTCGCTTAATCGTAGTCAGTCTCGGGGTTTGGCTGCACATCATCGTTTTACGGGGAGTGAAGAGAGTGCATATTTCCATATATGTCGTGTATGAGTGCACGTCCAGGACAACAAGGCCCTGGTCCATGATGATGAATTGTCCCAGCATCTGTCAGGCTGAACGTTCTCTGACAGATCGAAAACTGACCGAATTCGGGCATGGTTGTGTTTCGAATCACTTGATTCACGTTGCTTCGCTGGCTCGTAGTTGTAAGTAGTTATAATTGTGTGTTATATTATCTTGTTGTGTATTTTATTGTAAGTATTAATTAACCAAGAAACGACTGTTATAGTTATAGCGTTGATTGGTTTTGATAATGTGTGTTTAAGCTAATGTCTTCAATGCCACTTTGTAGCACTCGAAGCCTTCTCAAGAATTACAATAAGTTTAAAATGACGTCGATAATAAAATAAATTTCCTTTTTATCGGTTTTTACAGTTTTAACTGTAAAGTGTGTTTTGATACAGATTAGTGGTTCAAAACGTAAAAATAAAAGTGCAGATTATTCCAGTTTACAATTATTGTTGCGATATAAATAAAACGAATCTCGAAAAACAGTTCGAAGGAGGCAGTTCTCACTTTACTAAATGTACACTTGCGAATCTTATGATATTTCGAGTAAAACACTATAATATCGCTGTTTTGAAATCGTGTGCCGGAATAAATTGCGACACATTCATAATAATTAAAGTTTTTAAAAATCGATAAAAGACTAGCAATAGCTGATGCATTCATCCTCAGTGAAGGAGGTCGCCATTACAATGCTGTTAGCCTCCCCTCCGATGTTGCGGCATCAACATTAGACGGAGAATATTTTTACCTAAAAAATCGATTACATGCCCAAAAGATCTGCAGTTCGTTTAGATTCAAAACTCTCTCATCTCCATTTACGAAAAAGAGCTTGCGCGTAAAATCCGCGATCGTTTAAGTAGACGAAATTTAATTTCACCATGTTTTCTTGGGTTTGTAAAAAATCGTTTGGTACACTCAACAATTGGTGAAGTGTATCGGTTTTGCCAAAACAACAGTCATCAGCTTACTGTGGATGTCTTTGTTTTCGACTTTTCCGCAGTATTTGACTGTATCTCCATTCCTTTTGTCATCTCTACACTCAAGTCCCTCGGGTTGCCTGTGAGAATTGTTGACAGGGTTGAGATTTTGCTGTATACCAAGCGGTTCTTCTATTATGATGATCCTGATGCACGTCAGTTCCACCCTATTACGGGTATGCCTCGAGGCTCCCCCTTTATCCTATCTTACACCTTGCTGCCTCCATTGTACTTTTTAAACCTTTAAACGCGATCAACATCTTATGGTATATGCTGATAATACCATATCCTGTTTTCTGGACGCGGGTGAAAAGATGTAGTCTCGAACATCAGCCGTTTCTTTTAAGGATTAATAGATCAGTTGCCATCATCCAATCTTGTTTTAAACTCCGAAAAATCTCACGTGGTCGTCTTTCTTGGCTCCCCTGCCACAAAAAAAGAGACTTAAGAGACTAACACTTTTTGAAATATCCTCCATTTCGCAGCCTCAACCACTCCCTATCTTCACGAGTAGATCAAAATATATAGGATTAACCGATACGGTAAATTGGTCGGCGAAAGCTGACCTGGATAGACTTAAACGTATCCTGAAGAAAGCTAGGTTGGCCATGAAATGGGCTCACCATTTGTCATTGAATGGAAAAACCAGGTGCTCATCTTGGGTACTTAGGCTATCTCGGAATTAGTCTTCTCAAGTGGACGTCCCCTAGAACAAAGACTAAGGTTTCTCAAGCTCCTTATCTCACAGAACCACCCGAGGTCTATCCCCGCGTAATTCAGTCGCAGAGCGGCGTGTTGGATTTGCTAGAGGGCTCAAATCCCACTGGAGCTGAGGCCGGTACGATTCATAAAGGCGTGATTTTAGATCTAATTTATGAAATTTTTACTCGACTAAGTTTCTTTATAATTCATGTCTTCTTTTAATTGGTTATATTTATTCTGTTAGCAAAATACTTATCTTATCTTAATTCAGAAGATACTTGATTTCTTCTAAACTTTGAATTATATGGTGTGTGGTTGGTTTCAATTGATGATTCATTCACAGATGTTGATATTCTTCCCGTTGTTGACAGAGAAATTTTTGACCTGACCATAATCAATGCAACAGTGGCTATATTGAATTGAATGCAAGATGACCATAATCAATGCAATAATGACCATATTTAATGCAACACAGAACATATAAGACAAAAAACACTGTATATGGCGACTGTATAGTGGCTCGAGTTTCATCCATTCCATCTAAACTTAGGATACTCGTCAACGTTCTATATAACAATTCATGCTCTAAAGGTTTCGACGATCACTTAGGACACATATATTCAATGAAACTAATTTTGTAATTGTTGTGATTTTATGGTTCTCCAAGGTTCTCAAAAGATAAGTTCATTGATGTACACTAATAAATACGATTACTATCCTTAATTTGAGCTTTTAACCATTAATTAATAATTATAATTAATTATTAATTTTTATTAATTAATATTATAACCAATATTAGCTAATATAATATTAACTAATAATTAGATATTCCCCTAATCATTAGACTTTGAACAATAACCGCTATGAAAGCGACTTTCAAATAACTTTAAGCTATCAATTAGTTAGCTGACATGAGTCCAAACGTTGAATCCAGACTACCATAATGGACATCATATCATGATGCCCATTTCGTATGTTTTGACTGGAATTAATGTCATTAGATGAAACACCTGATCATTTTTGTTGGAATTTAAACGATCGCTTTGTATATTTCTTCTTCATATGTCTTATTGTTGTCTTTATTATTATAGGTACAAATCGTATTTAATCGTTTTCGGCTTTTAAATATTCGGTTATCATCCGGTTGTATTCGTCAATATTTTAAATATTGATAGTGTAGAGGGTAATAAATGGTAATATCGATTACCCTAGAGGGTAATTCGAGTCAATCAGCGATTGCACTATTATATTCATTTTTACGATCGTCTTCAGTTAGACAATATCTAAGCATTCGCAGGAATAATTAGCGAGAAGCCGATATTTTATATTTTCTTGGGAAGGTAGAAGACCACGGTGTGATAAGGTTGATGACACCTTCTTTTCGGTATAGTAGTAGTCATATCATTGTGATGCATGCATTGTATGTCCAGGAATGAAATAACCCTTTTTTTGTTCCTTACATATGCTCCATGTAATTCTCGTATCTAAGTGGGTTAACTACCCAACACGTTCTCCTTGGCAAAATGTCGTCATTTGATACACATAAATAAATAATAAATAAAAAAGGGTTTTATTAATAAATATATAACCGATAAAAACTTTAAGAAACAAAAACATACAAAAGACAACTTTAAATAGAAGCCGTTCACGACGTGTATTTTGAAATCTTCCACTTATATTTATGGTCTCAGGTCCATAGGGATCTGAGCCCCTCGGACACACCAGCGCGGCGCCCTCTGACTGAACCATTCGGGGTCTCACATACCTAAGAGTCCAGTCAAGGCGGACTATGGTTGGTAATCTCGAGATAAGGAGCTTGAGAAACCTTAGTCTTTGTTCTGGGGGACGTCCACTTGAGAAGAAGACTAATTCCGAGATAGCTTAAGTACCCAAGATGAGCACTTGGGTTGTTCCATTCAATGACAAATGGTGATCCCGTTTCATGGCCAACCTAGCTTTCTTCAGGATACGTTTAAGTCTATCCAGGTCAGCTTTCGCCGACCAATTCACCGTAACGGTGAACTCCTGATATTTTACTCGACCCGTGAATATAGGAAGCGATTGATTAGTCAAAATGGAGAAAAGGGCAGATAGTGCTAATCTCTTAAGTTTCATTTTTGGTGGCAGGAACGCCATAAAAGACTACCACTGCGATTTAGAAAAGTTTAAAATAAGATTGGATGGGGGCAACTGATCTTTTAATCTTAAAAAGAAACGCTATTGTCAGAGATTACATCCTTGCACCTGCGTCCAGAGAATAAGGCTGTGGTATCATCAGCATATACAACTAGATGTTGATCACGTTTAAATTTCTTGAATAGTACAATGGATGCAGCAAGATATAAGATAGGATAAAGTGTGACTCCTTGAGGTACACCCGTAATAGGGTAGAACTGACGCGCATCAGGGTCGTCTTCATAGTAGAACCGCTTGGTGTACAACAATATATCCACCTTGTTAACAATTCTTGCAGGCAGCACGAGGGACCTGAGTGAGGAGATAACGAAGGGAATGGAGATCCGGTCAAATGCAGCTGAAAAATCAAGAACAACAGCCACAGCAAGCTGATGACTATTATCCTGACAAAACTGATGCACTTCACCAATTGCTGAATGTACCGAGCGCCCTTTGACAAACCCATGAAAACTCGGTGGAATCAAATTACGCCTACATAAATGAACGCGGATTCTACGCGTAAGCGCCTTCTCTTAGATGGATATAAGAGCGTTTTAAATCTAGATGGGCCGCAGTTCTTTAGGACAAGTGATTAATCTCTTTTTAGGTAAAATAACTCGACGGCTGATGTTGATGTCCGCTATGTCGGACGGGGAGGCTAATAGCATTGTGATAGCGACCTCCTTTCTCTGACTGTATATCAAAAGCTGACAGACACGAGTGGAGAGTGGCGCGTGGGATTTGGAAGTGCCCGGGAGTGGGCCCTAGGAGTTAAGGATATCTGTAAAAGATAAGTCCCTACTCCTGAAGTCACACCAAGGCGTGATTGGTTGGGGGAGATTGAGTGACTCCATAATATGTAAGGAAAGTGACTCCTCTAAAACTTTGTCAAGGCCCATGCTACCAATCCAAACCAAGGCTCTATCCTTCCAGCAGACAAACTTCTCCTTCTTGAATATCTTCCAGAAGGAAGCCTGAGAAGGGTTTAGGTGAGCAATGCTTGCCCTATCTCTGCTCAGCTGGAGCCTATATCTAGAGCTCCAATATTCATTCGAGATGATCTGTCTGGCGGAAACAGAGAGATTGGGAAGGTGAAACGTTTTAGCAAGAACCTTGAGCTTTGTTGGAGTAGAATTGTATATTCGACCTTTATAGGTAGTCGAAAGTATCGCGCTAGCTTGCGATGAGAGGTAGGAATTAAATTCGGTCAAACTCTCAATTCCAATTCTGGGGAAGGGTTGGATGGCTGCCTGAAAGAAGGCCACTATTATAGGGTCAAAGTGAAACCTTCTTTTAAGCAACGTATCGTCCTCTAGCCGTCAGCGAATTAGGTTATGAGAGTTGGTCTGTTGTTAACGCGACTGCTTAGTGCAAATGGGTTTCTACAACCACATCTTATGTAGCAGTAATATGTTGATGATAGAATGTTGTAGAGCAATGAAAGGTGGGGGAATGTGGTTCATGAATAAGATAGTCGATCCTTGCCCTGCGGAGTGCTGCATTAATCCAACGACCTTATTCTGTCGTTGAAGTCACCAAGTAACATGTCATAACCGCTCCCCAATATTCGATCCTTGAGGTCGCGGTTCTTGTGAATTTCTCCTGGCCGAATATAGACATTGGCTATGTTTATACGCTTACCGTTTTACAAAGTGATATAGCAAAACAAGATAGGGCTGGACAAGAGTAGTTTAACAAGAGGGATGATCTTAAGGAGCTTTTTACTAGGGTTAAAAGACCTTTAGATGAAGAGGAGTGAATGGGTTATGTAAGGAGTAAAGTGGGTGTAGATGTGCTTAGGGATAAGTCGAGTAATATCCTATGGGAAACGGATAGACTGCGTCTCCTAAAGGACTATTACATCTGCATCTCTACCATATAGAAGGCTAAGGGCGGAAGCACCTCCCGAATTCCACTGAAGGATATTCAGTGAAAAAGGCCCTTGATTACTTCCCATTGCGTAAGTGTTACCGAAGTGGGACGCCCTCCACCTAGTCGCAACTAGAGGCGGAAAGGTCGCCTTTACCGCTTCCCGTCACGACAAATGGATTCGCTTTCCCACAGGCGATATCTTCATTTCCCTCGTTAGCCATGGCCCAGATCGAATCCTTCCGAGCAAGCTTCAGAGCGGCTTTGCTCAGCGTTGACCCGTTTCGTTTCTTAGATTTTGGTGGCTTTTTAATATTGTTGGTCTTCCCAGAAGGAGGAAAACGGAAGGATTCCGCTAATTAACCCACTATTTTTGGACCAATTTTTCAAGGTGGATTATTGATGCCTATTGCTGCATTTCAAGAAGTTTCAGGATTTCCGTATTCTGCATCCTGTCGTCTTTCTTGTTTGACCAGACAGCTTCCACGAAGCTAGTCGGTTTTGCTGTCACACTCATGTGTCTCTTTTGTTATGCCTTACAGATTTTACACTCTTTTGACCATGCTGGGTGCTCACCACCGCAGTTTGCTCAAAATGGCCTAACTTCACACTTCTCAGGATGTATAGCAGTTGTACCACACACGCCGCACTTATGGGGTAGAGAACAGCCAGCAGACCAATGCCCCCACTGATGGCAATTGTTGCAGTGAGGGTACGTTAGTGAGTCGGTTTCGATTATTGAAAATCTCAAATTATACCCCATAAAAGGATTGCATGTAGAAATCGACAGTTTTAGAAATTCATCCACCGGGGCATTGCAGAACGCCACGATAATGGGGAAGCCTTCAATCCCTTTTATAAAGCGAACGTTAGAGATTTTGTAATCAGTTTCTAGGGCTGATATATCTTCTTTTGAAATGAATGTGGGCATGTTATTTATCTTTGTTGTTGCCAGGATTGGTTTGGAAGCAATTATACCTTGTTCCGAATGCCTTTTTAAAGTAATCGATGTACGACATTGCCAGATCATAAGTGCAGAATGCGATTTTGATCTCAGATTCATAATATTTAATAGCATTGAACAATATCCTTTTTTTAAATCGATCAGCAAAGCCTCTTATAAAAACATTGAACATGTTCTGCCTTTCCAGAGGCACCAAAAGTCTGATAATCACCAGGTTGGATAATTTTGGTACCAGGAAGTTTTCCCTCCGGAATATATTCAAGAAAAACTAAATCTTTACTAACCTCATTTATTGCATTCGCGGGAAAATTAGTTTTCACTGAGTTCTTTGAACGCTCCAACATGCTAAATTTACTCATTTTTTTGTTCATATGGCAAATATATGAAGATAATACTTTTGATAACAATGAAGGTATGCGTCGGGATCTGTTATACACATAAACACGCCATCAACATATATACACCAGTATATAAGTCATTTTATGCGCAAATATACATTGGCTTCCACCTTTCTACTAAATATGTCTGCTGGAATTGGCGCTAATGGGGAGTCCATATTGTACTATATGTAAAGCGCAGTGCATTGTTGGGCTGGTCTACCATTGAACATTCAGCAGAGCAATGGGTTCAGTGACTTAAATAAACGACTGTGCAATGGGGATGCAATGGTCAACCATCACGTGAATACCTATCACAAAACGAGTGATTTGTTTAGATACAAAGTAATCTAAATCTAATTTTTTAATCAATAAAAATATTAGAATAAAATAAAAAATATTAGAAAATAAAATAAAAATAAAAAATAAAGTTGCTATAGATATTAGAGATCAAAAAAATGCATCAGCTCAACCAATCCTTAGCCATTCTCTATTTTGCTAAGTAACCAAAACGTTCATGGACTTTCCGTGCTGAACGGCCAAGTTAATTTTCTGAAACAGGTAGGGCGTTGAACGAAGGTTTCCTGTCGCTCTTATAAAGCGGCGTCAAATATCTCAACTGAGAGTCAGTTCGGACTCGTCCAGCGCACATTGCATTTCGACTCCAAAGGGGTGAAAATAATGGGGCTGCGATCAGCCGCGGTATATCTTTCGATTCCGTTCCCCTGACACTGGCTTGATTACGATTAAAAAAGAAAACAATTATAATTTGTCAAAAATTTGCCTGTAAAATATCATTCCAACATTAACGTAGTGTCCATACGTTAAATTTTAATTGATTTATTTTTGCCACACTATAGATGTGATTTTGACAATTGGTAAATTATTTAAAGTTCTAATCAAATGGCAACCTGTTAATTAAAAATGTATCAGATATCAACAATTCTTTTTGTTAGACTTTGTATCAATCCTGATTTTGTCCAAACTGTCAACTTTCCTTAATCCATATATAGGAATTGGTTGTTATGGTTCCAGCGAACAATTATCGAAGAACTGAAAATACACTTTTGATTTGTGTATTTGAACAACTTGCATTTGTTCAAAACACCCGTTTTTCATTCTATTTTGAGAGCTCTCTACTAATCAACTGCAATACTGGCTTGACGAAGATGATGTGTTTTAAAAAGAGTTGAATAGATTAAAAACAACAGACGTTGTCTTAATTGCGCAATTAAGCTGTTGAATGAAAACAATTAAAGCATATTATGGATTTTTTTTACAAAGATCCATATAAGAAATAAGTTAACATTATATAGTTTAATTGGATATTTAGTATTTTGTATTTTTACAAAATAATTCAACAGTACCTCAAAAAGAAAACTATCACAGCTAATAAAGTTGAAGATCAATATGACAAAAGCATGGAAATTAAAAGAAGAAATAATTGTGTAGAAAATTGCTCTTAATTGCCATAATCAAACTGTTTAGAATTTGGAATGCAACTGGGCATTCAGCTTTCTGAACCTAAAATTTATCAAAAAATGATCAATAGGCATTTAAAATATAAAAATTCTATTGCATAGATGAACTATAAATATGACTAAGTATTTTAATTAATTGTTAATTAATTATTTTATTAATTTAATTCTTTTAATGACATTTATGAACTTTGATAATTGTTAGGCCATACTCCTACGCAAGGAATGGTTTAAATTAATATAATTTTGCATTACAAATCAATAATATAGGCACATGTGAACGCAGCAACATACCGGTCCACCAATAATTAAAAATAAAAAAGAGAAATAAAATTCAGGACTGTTTATTGGCAAGAAATATGTAAAGGATGCAATATGTCAGGTTTTATCGTTAGCATGGACGACATATTTTAATGGACAATGCATATATGCCAAAATGACTTGTGAAATGAAGAAAGATCAGCTCAGACTGTCGAGGTGGATGAGTTGGATTGGAATGAGCTGTTCAAAGGTGTGAAAAGAGGAAAAGTAGCCAATGTCAACAAAGCAGAAATTCACCAATAACAAACTATAAAAATTAAAGTTGTCAATTTAGATAAATTTAAAATATTAATTATATTTTTCCGATTGTGGCACGATATTATCCTCACAGGTATTGATCTTATTTTTGATACAGCAGGACGCTACTAATCAGTCTGGGTGGGTCTCATCAGCTGCTGACCCAGACCTACATTTCACGTTTCGACCCTTATTATCTGCTTTCTCCGTTGACTGATGCTGATCGGATTTGAACTCAGGACGTCTGTATCGTGATTCAACGCAACATCCACTAAGCTGGCTGCTCCAGTGGTGTAGATATACATTTCTGTATATTACTTTTGGTAGGGGATCGTATTCTAACGATCTATTAGAAACCTACTCGATGTGTGTGATCCGCTAGCCGGATCACCCGTTTTTCATGCTGCCACTTGCAATGATAGTTTTTAATTGTATTTGATTGCATCTGTGAGCTGAAATTTTTCCGATTGTGGCACGATATTATCCTCAGTAATATAAAAAGTAATATACAGAAATGTATATCTACACCACTGGAGCAGCCAGCTTAGTGGATGTTGCGTTGAATCACGATACAGACGTCCTGAGTTCAAATCCGATCAGCATCAGTCAACGGAGAAAGCAGATAATAAGGGTCGAAACGTGAAATGTAGGTCTGGGTCAGCAGCTGATGAGACCCACCCAGACTGATTAGTAGCGTCCTGCTGTATCAAAAATAAGATCAATACCTGTGAGGATAATATCGTGCCACAATCGGAAAAAAGATTTCAGCTCACAGATGCAATCAAATACAATTAAAAACTATCATTGCAAGTGGCAGCATGAAAAACGGGTGATCCGGCTAGCGGATCACACACATCGAGTAGGTTTCTAATAGATCGTTAGAATACGATCCCCTACCAAAAGTAATATACAGAAATGTATATCTACACCACTGGAGCAGCCAGCTTAGTGGATGTTGCGTTGAATCACAATACAGACGTCCTGAGTTCAAATCCGATCAGCATCAGTCAACGGAGAAAGCAGATAATAAGGGTCGAAACGTGAAATGTAGGTCTGGGTCAGCAGCTGATGAGACCCACCCAGACTGATTAGTAGCGTCCTGCTGTATCAAAAATAAGATCAATACCTGTAAGGATAATATCGTGCCCCAATCGGAAAAAAAATTTCAGCTCACAGATGCAATCAAATACAATTATTAATTATATATTGTTATTTTTAAAAATAAAATGCGTATGCTCAGTTATATGATGTAGTTATCGCCCAGTGTGTAGTTAAAGTGTATGTTGACGAGAAATAGAACGTATTAAATAGAATTACATTTATTGATTATTCAGATTATTAATGACTTTTATTATTATTTTTAAATTAATGATATTTTATTTTTTAATCCTAACTTGGTGAATGCATTTTATTGGTAGGAATATTTTATAAATTTATAAATTTTATAAATTTAAATTCGTTTATTGACTATGCAAAATATTAAAAACATGCTTTTGTAAATAGAAAAGCATTAATATAAATATAAACATATCGAATATATTTTATAAATATAACATATATTCAATATATAAATATTGATTATATGCATTTGAAAATGTGTTCATAGTCTTATAATGGTGACCGTGGTCAATGAAATTTGGATTGTCTGGAAGATAATTAATTATTGACAGGAATATTTCATTAAATAAAAATAAAAATAAAATGTTATTAATATTTTTAAATTAACGATATTTTTTTTTAATCCTAACTTGGTTTGTAGATTTTATTTACTAGAATATTTCATTAACAAAATATTTCATCACAAACTTTTGTGATGCCTTTTATATTCAAATTTTATAATCAAATTTGAGGATTTTGATAATATTAGATTTCTAGAACTCAATATTTTGATGTTTTTATTAGTTTTTTATAAAAAGCTAAGGATATGCAAATTTGTGATCCATGTTGAGTAATATATGCTGGGTCTAGTAATACGAGCTGAAATCTCATAACATATCAGATTCTCCCGATGGTCTCACATTTTTATTATAATATATGACAAACATAAAATGCTTAACTTTAATAATCTGACTTTTAGAAAAATTTAGGATTGAAATATTCATTTTTTAAATTATATTTCGTTCAAATTTCGTAAACTTAGTTAACTGATTGGAATATTAAATTTTGTTTTTTAATAAAATGGTCAGGATTTTATATATCAAGTAATGAATGCATAGAGTTATAACTTAATTGACATTATAAAAATGGTATTATTAATAAACACTAATTAAATGTAACGTTAATCTTAAATAAAGTTAATTCTAATTTTGAATTGCTTTTTAAATAACAATTTTTTTTTTCAAAAATAAAATGTGTATGCTTAGTTATATGATGTGATTATCGCCTAGTGAGCAGTAAATGTATATGTTGACGAGTATTAAAACGTATTAAATTGAATTACATTTATTGATTATTTAGATTATTAATGATTTTTATTATTTTTTTAAATTAATGATATTTTATTTTTTAATCCTAACATGGTGAGTACATTTTATTTGCTAGAATATTTCATTTAATAACAATAAAAATAAAATTAAAAAAATTATTTAATTATTTAATTATTCGACTATGCAAAATATTTAAAGCATGCTTTTATTTGAATTGATGTATAAATATTGAATATAACCATTTGAAAATGTGTTCATAGTCTTATAATGGTGACCGTGGTCAATGGAATTTGGATTGTCTAGAATATAATTAATTTTTAAGAGTAAGATGGTAAGATAATTACAGATAAGAATGCTAATTTACATTAATATAAAATGTAAAATAAATATTTGATTTACTTGAACCATTAACAAATATCTGTTGTAGTAAGCTAGAACGACACCAATAACATAGTTATAAATCTAATTGATAATTTAAAAGATTTATTAGTAAAGAGTTACAAAGTAGCAATGAAAAGCTTATGTAGTAATTTTTTATTCAGTACATTTTAATATATTAAATAATAATGAAAATTACATTTAAATTATTGTGTTCAAACAAATGATTTATATTTTCATTATTTTAATATTTTAAGCAACAAAGTAGAAACTCAATTAAAATAAACGGTATTGAAGCATTCATTTAAATAAGAAAATATAAATAATACAATAATTATATTTAATAAATATAATTTATAAATAATATTAAAAATATAAGCATAATTTTTTATCAACGTTTATTCGTCGTTATAAAAATTAATATTGATAAATAATGACGTCACTCAATCTACTTTATAAAACTTAGTTTTTAAAAACTAGCAAAAATTAAAATTGAATTTTCAAAGGAAAAAATAAAATGTAAGCTTTAAAATGTCATAGCTTTATAGAACAACATGAAGCTGAGTGGTAAGCGGATATTTAATTCTAGATATTTAATTCTATACATGTTATATGTTTAATAGAAAAAATAAATGGTGCTTAAAATGAACAATTAAATTTATATAAAAATAGTTTTATTTAAATTTGATTTACAAATTTAACATTCTAAACGTTTTGCATTTCCTCAGTTTTCAGAAATCAATTAGACTTTTAAAAATGGCAATGATCGCTATGTAAAGTTACAAGATTGGACCAATAAATTTTCCAAATTTAAAATTTAAATTTTAACTTAAAATTTTCTTCAAATTTCAATTTAAATTACAATCACATTATCACATTTCTTATATTTTTAGATTATTTGATAGATTTGAGCATCATGAATTTATACATTTAATATATCAATCAGATCTGAACTATTTTACATATCTGATCAGAAAACTGGGTCTACGTATTCTTTACTAAATGTAAATAAAAAATAAATATAAATAATAAATAATTATTTAAGATTTTACACAATTAATTATCGCAATCGAAAATAGAACATAAGGATTCGTGAAATGCATCTTTATCTATATACCTACATTATTTAGCACTCTGCGTGTTTGCGACCACTGGAATACATGCAGAGTTATTGTATTATCAATGTATTCACTATTGACAATCTAAATTAAAATACGCCAGAGGATACTAACACCGTCTAACAATTACGTAATTTCGAATTGAAATTTCGGTTAGTGAAAAAAAGCAAAGACATGTCGAATAAAATTAAGAAAGCGGTAGGGGACTTCAATATGCACTTTCTAATGTCATCGTTTAAATCACTATTTGATCTTTTTCTTCAGCGTTTGTTCCGCTCCGTGACGAAATCCGCTTTTTCCAATAGGCCTTATTGATGATTGACCCCCAATGGGCCCTATTGATAACTGATGTTCGTTTGCGCGAAGATAGCGACCGTATCATCGAAGTGAGAAGCCATTTCGTACTGTTGATGGGACGGTTTTGTTTTACGACTGGCTTGTCACGAAGTCTATCGTCAACCTTCCTCTTTTCTCAGCACGGGCTTGGGACCGGCCATGGCAGAGTTAAATCACTATTTGATGACTTTTGCATTTCGGTGCAACTAATTTGCAAATATGTTCGGCAAATAGATCTATCTTATCTTAATATAATATTTTGGGGCTACAAATTGAATCTTTCAAGTAATAAAATGTAAATTAAATTTTAATTTTAAAAATATAAATTTCGAAAACTAGAAAATTTATAAAATTTCTAGTTAAAAAAGTATTAGAATAAACAAAACTTTTATTTGCAAGCTGTCAATTTTTATCTTTAGCTTAAATGCTAGTGGAAGTTAACATAAACAATTGTTTAATAATTTTAAACAATTTTTTTAATTTATAAATTTATAAAATCAATTGTTACATTAATTTTATTCGGCATTAACAAAAACGAGTATAGCGCTATTATCTAGTTAACTATCGTACTTCATAGAGTGCAATTACATGATTTATATTCAATATATAAATATTGAATATATGCATTTGAAAATGTGTTCATAGTCTTATAATGGTGACCGTGGTCAATGAAATTTGGATTGTCTGGAAGATAATTAATTATTGACAGGAATATTTCATTAAATAAAAATAAAATGTTATTAATATTTTTAAATTAACGATATTTTATTTTTTAATCCTAACTTGGTTTGTACATTTTATTTACTAGAATATTTCATTAACGAAATATTTCATCACAAACTTTTGTGATGCCTTTTATATTCAAATTTTATAATCAAATTAGAGGATTTTGATAATATTAGATTTCTAGAACTCAATATTTTGATGTTTTTATTAGTTTTTTATAAAAAGCTAAGGATATGCAAATTTGTGATCCATGTTGAGTAATATATGCTGGGTCTAGTAATACGAGCTGAAATCTCATAACATATCAGATTCTCCCAATGGTCTCACATTTTTATTAAACAAATCCACTAAATTCAATTATCTTAGTCCTCCACTCTTAAAAATCGTTTTCCGACATAGTTCACATGCCTCTTCGGTACTCTCCCAACGTTTTAAACTTCTTACCACTTCCTCTACTTGCCGTATCTTTCCTGACCGCTCCCCTTCTGATATTGCCCAGCTCAATTTAGCTCGCATTGAAAAACATCGACGTGAAAGAAACGGCAAGTCATATTTATCTATACGTAAAATCAACGGAAATTTTCACGTTCTTCACACAAGGCCAAAAATTCGATGGCGTCCCATCTCTCCCCCTTATCTTCTTCGCTAGTCGATCTCGCTCCTAAGCATACTTTTCGTCTTAGTCTATTCAATAATCGCTCCATTCTTCATAAAGCTGATATGCTTCTCGATATCTTCGATCAATTATCTATCGATATTCTCTGCATTACCGAATCATGGCACTCTGACTCCGACGATCTTGCTATTCGTCGTCTATGTCGCTCTGGTTGTTCTCTAGTTGAATCAGCTCGTCAAATTACATCTCATACATCTACTGCGTCTAACCATGGCGGTATTGTTGCCATTGCTCGTCACCCAATGTCTTTACGTAAAATCAACGTTAACATCCGTTACACTTCGTTCGAATTACTCATATGCAGATTATCAACGCCTTTCCCTCTGGAACTTGTGATTGTATACCGTCCAGGTTCAGTTGCCCCATCACGTATCTTCATTAACGACCTTGCAGATCTAATGTCTCACTGTTCATTGTCTTATACTCCTTCTTTTGTTCTCGGTGACTTTAACATTCGTCTTGATCGCCCGTCTGACTCTGACTCTATCACTTTAACTAATCTTTTTTCTGATTTTAACTATAAATTACTTTCAACAATCCCAACTCATATTCTCGGCGGTGCTCTCGACATTATTGCTGTTCCTAACTGCTTCAATGACTATACCTCCTTGTCAATTACTGATCCTGGTTTGTCCGATCATTTTCTTGTCACGCTTACTCTTACTCGTCCCCATCCTCCTTCTCCGCCTTTACCTTTAACTACACCAAGTCGACCCTCGAAGCTTCTCGATATTCCTGTTCTCTGCACAGCCTTACTTAATTCTTCACTCTTTTCACTTCCTCTTAACTATCTCTCTCCCGATGATCTCTGCATTCTGTTTGATTCTGAACTTACGTCGATCCTCAATAACCTTCTGCCTAGTCGACTTCGAAGTTCCCAGCGCTTGCGCCATGCTCCCTGGTTCGATTCTGACTGTAGTCTTTCTAAGCGTCGACTCAGTCACTCTTTTCGTATGTATAAACGCTTTCTTAAACGTTCACCCGACTCACTCCCTCCAAATCTTCGTGATTCCTACTTTTCTCAACGCCGTTCACATCTCATTCTTATACGTACTAAACGTACTCTCTTTTGGCGAAATCAACTCGAGTAATCTTCCAACTCTAAATCTCATTGGAGTTGAGAGTCTAAATTGACTCTCAACTGACTCTCTGTACATTTGGAGAGTCTAAATCTCTTGTCCATTAACAACTGTTTAATAAATAGTACTAACTGGAGCTTTATTAAACAATCTACAAAACATAATAATAAGTTAGTGCTTTTAACATATGTCACCGGGGAAAAGAAAACAGCTCTGTCTAATGCATCTTTCTACTGCAAATACTGCTGCGCATCTTTGATAAATGATTTGAAGACGGAATCTACCCCCTTGGTCGTCGGTCAGTCGAGTTGTAATTCTCTTAGACCCATATCAGCTCTACCAATTCCAAAAAGCATAAGTGCCGGTCAAAGTAAGGAAGTTCTTATTTCCAAATCTACTAAGAATGTTGAAAATTCCAGTCATAGTGATGGAAGCTATTCTAACTCTATATATCACTCCTCAAGTCTTAACTCTATATATCCCTCCTCAAGTCTTGCAAATAATCCAATGAATATAGATTTAACTGTAGAAGGTGAGACTGTAGCCATGGATGTTCCAGTGCATTTACCTGATGTTACTAATGATGAAAATACATATTGTCAGGTTTTGAATCATGGTCATATGTCTGATAATGGGACTGTCAAAACGAAGGAACAAGCGTCAACGATAAGTCAACATACACTATCCGCAGTTCACGTGACAGTATCGAATTGCAAATTGGTAATAATAGGAAACACACCGCTGATCGATGTAGATCTGTTATTCTGGCCAATGTAAGAGAATCTTTATTTGAGAACGCGCAAATACGTCTTAACGAGGACGTCCAGAGTGTGAGATTTATATTGACGCAGGTACTTGGTTCTTGCAATGTGGATATTGTCAAACGTGTTAAACTCGTTGCATTATTTCGACTGGGTAAGCGTGATACACTTAGTAATAGGCCGCGTTTACTCAAGGCCGTATTTAGAGAGCAGTCGCATTCTGAGTTAATTCTTCGGAATTCATATCGTTTAAAAGGATCACATGTTAGTCTCTTAAAAGATCTTGACGCTCTTCAAAGGGAGAAATTGTCTCAAGCTAAGAAAAAACCGTAGCCTGAACAAACTTGAAGATGGTCTTAGACGACAAACATCACGTCCTACAATTTACTGTCCACCTAGCACGTGTCTAGCATCTATGTTCAAACGGAGACCCTTATCTCAAAAAACGTTAGGTCTCGTATATGAGATAAAATGTAAAGATTGTGAAGCTATATACGTGGGTCAGACGAAACGACCATTACACCTTAGAATTAAGGAACATCGTAATGCTCTAAGGAAAGGGGACATGTCATCTGCTGTTTTAAACCATTCTGTCATGAAAGGACACAATATTGAATTCGATAATATCAAAATTCTTGCAAAAGAATCAAATTATTATAGACGGATAATTTTTGAGTCTATACACATCAACGGCAGTGGTGAAAGGATGCATGGAAATAAATCAAATTATAATTTAAAAATTCCTATCGACACTATGGACTAAGAAAACATGTTCATTTTCTTCCGCACTTATGTAATATAAGGCGATTTGTGTTTGAAAACTTTCAACTTGAAAAGGGTCACTGTGATTGACCGAAACGTTGTTATAATTAACTCTAACAAAAAATTGTTTGTCTCGTGTGGATAATTAATAATGCCTAAAAAACAGATTACGTGGCACACGAATGTAATTTTAACAGAATATGACATTATCCCCCACTACGTAGTCATCCAAATACTTGGGTCTTTGTCGTCGTCTTCGGTTGCTGCGAAATACATCGACGTTCGAGTCCGTTTGTTTAGATGTGGTTGATATCTCATCGTGTTGTTCGTCTCCATCATGTTCCTCTGGATTCCTATGGTCGGTCGTATCTTGGACATTCTTATTCAAATTGAACTGGTGATCACGTGTATCATGATGACCTTCAATCAACTCCTCAGCATGTTGATCGTCTTGAGTACATATAGTGAATTCCTTGTTGATCGGATCAGGACTGGTACTTAGTTGGATTTCGTCCCTTTCGGTGTATGTATCTTCATCCGTATTAAACGCATCCATATAGTTATGAACCCTACCATGAAACATATCACATGGTCCATGATCCTCGATACACGGAGCAAGTTGTAAGGATTGTACTTGCTCGTACGATTTTGTTTCTTCAATAGAACGGGACCTGAAGAAAGTAGCCATGTCGGAATACTCCATCCAGTATAGGAACGGCGTTGGAATCTCATAAACCTTTCGTGAGGTGTTTCTCCTGTTTGAGTACATAGGAGAGAACGAATTGAGTGAAGCGCAGTAGAAAGGGAACTTTCCTAATGCTCGAAGGGCAGTCGACGAGTTCGAAGATCAAGTTCGATGCTTCTCCACAGAATTCCGTTATATCTCTCGACCTGACCATTGCCAGTGGGGTTGTAAGGTGTGCTTCTGCTACAGGCAACATCGTTTCTGCATAAATAATCAGTTAATTCTCGGAACATGAACGAGGTTCCCCTATCGGAGTGTAAAAACGAGGGTGTACCGAATAGTGCGAATATCTGACTCAGACGTTTTATTACCGTTTTGGTCGACATATCCGGACAAGCGAAGCCAAATTGGAACCGGGAGAATTCGTCAACTATTACAAGCAAATAACGATTTCTATAAGTTGATGGCATGGGTCCCTTAAAATCGATTGATATTCTTTCAAATGGTTGCGTAACCTTAATCAGAGAAATGGCAGGAGTACGATGGAATGACGGTCGAATTTCAGCACACACCGCACAGTCCATCACTACGCCCTTAACTTTATCGGTCGAGAATAGAAGGTTGCGTGAGCGGACAAAATGTGTCAATTGTGTAATACCAGGATGACAGAGAGTATCATGAATTAAACGTAACTGATATATGGACGTTTTAATTGCCGCACAACGCACTCTAGACATTGCGTCTGCTAAAATGTTATTATCTCCGCGACGATACGTAATGTGAAATTTGAAAGGGGCCAATTTTAATCTCCATCGGATTAATTTTTCGTTCTTTATGCGACTTCGATTATTTGAGTAAACGAACGCCACGCTTCGTTGATCTGTTATAATTTCAAAATGACGACCCAATAAGTAGTGTCTCTAATGTTTAATACTCTCTACAACAGCTAGATCCTTCTTCTCTATAGAGGCGTAATGATTAGCTCCATCGTGTAAGGTTCTAGAGAAAAATGCAATTGGTCGGTTTTCCTGTATCAACACTGCCGCGATACATGAATCCGATGCATCTGTCTCGGCCGTAAACATTTGTTGTTCATCGATGTTAGCCATTGTTGCCTTCATAATTTCTTGTCTAAGATCATTGAATGCCCGTAACGCATCGTCACACAATGGTAACGAATCGGACATTATAAGCGGTCGAATTTTCTCAGAAAAACTACAATTCCACATGGAATAGTGGGCGAACAACCTGAGTACGCGCTTCTTTTCAGTTGACGTAGACGGTGGTTCCATATCTTTGAGGACTTGTATGCGATCATTGTCTGGTCGTATCTCGCCGAAAGTAATGACATAACCTAACAGGTTAATTTGTTGTTTCCGCATTTCGGATTTATCTGCATTGATGGTCACACCGTATTTGCGAATAACATTCTGGGAGTCACGCAGATTACGATCATGATCTTTAGCTGAGTGGCCGCAGACTATCACGTCGTCTAGATAGGCGAATACATCCTTGAGGCTCTGTTCAGCAATGATGCTGTCAATTGTTCTCTGAAAGACTGCTGGGGAATTGGTTAATCCGAATGGAACACTACAAAACTGGTACAGTCGTCCTGCAGCTTCAAACGCGGTGTACATACGTTCATCATGGTGAATCGGCAATTGGTGATACGCTGATTGTAAATCGAACTTACTAAACACTCTATAACCAGCGACCTTCTGTACACTGGTATCTATTCGAGGCAATGTATAGGCGTCCAGAGGTGTGAATTTGTTTATAGTCTGTGCATAATCCACGACCAGCCCAAGTTTCCCTCGTGGACTCTGCACCACAAGAACTTGGGCCCTCCATGGTGATCGACTGTGCTCTATAATATTCTCTTTAAGCATCCGATCAACTTCTGTTTAAATAAATCGAATATGCATGCAACTGTATTGTCTTGATCTGATGGCTACAGGTTCACAATTGGTTACCAACAACGCAAACAACCGAGGTAGATCGACCTTCATCCGTGATACGGCATTGAGATACAATGGACTGTTTGTACCCTTAAAGTCCATTGTAACGGACTCGTAATTTGACATAAATGGATGACAAAGTATGACGTCGTAACTGAGGTCACGTAAACAGAGCAGGTGTATATCATTTTTTTGCCATTTGGAAGTTAAACGTTAGCAGAGCAGCAGCAAACAACCGTTGATGTATGGCCATTCGTCGCCATAGACACCGTTTCTCTACATGGTGTGATATTCAGCTTGAGCCGATTTACGAGCTTGAAGTCGATAAAGTTTTCGAAGCTGCCAGTGTCGAAAAGTGCAACCACATCACTACCGTTTACTTTGATGGTTTGTTCGGCTATATGAAAACCATGTTTACCCATATATTTGAGCAGCATTGTTGTCAAACGCGAATCTGTATGATGAGTGTCGATCATGTTGATACGAGATTTTTGTTTCGGTTTCGAGCGACATACTTTGGAAAAATGTCCAACTTTACCGCACCCATTACATGTGCTATTACGCGCAGGACATGCCGATCGAACGTGCCACCCTCGCCCGCAAAAGAAACAAACCTTGGTTGTTGCGGCGAGAACGGCAAGATCATTTGTTGAGTGATTCTGTTCTCGACCTTCATCATCCGTATAGACAGCGTAAATCTGAACATCTCGCAATGACTGACTTTGAGAATAGCTGGCGAAATGAAGTTGAGTCATTTCTAGAGCTCTGGCTTTTGAATATGCGTCATCAAGATTGAGGTCACTGCATTCTAGAAGTCGTTGTCGTATGAAAGACTATTGAAGACCTGCCACGAATGCATCGCGCATCATCGGACTCTTATATTCAAGTACTGAGACTGTTTTGAAGGTGCATTCTTTACTCAGGGTTTCCAGCGAATCAATGAATTGGTCGATTGATTGCATATTTGTCTGTCTACATGTTCTTAATTTATGTCGCGCGAAGACCTCGTTTTGAGGCTTTACGTATAGCTGTTCCAATCGATTCATTGCTGCGTCGAACGGCTCACATTCGCATATATATTTCGATAGACCATCGGACTGACATGATTAAACAGCACCTCCAATCGATCGTTTGATTGAAGCTCTGTCATCGATGCCAAATATTTCGAAAAGCGACGTTTACAGTGCGCCCAGAGCAACGGTGCGTCCACATCGTTGGGCTGTGTTGCCAGAGCTTCCGGTTTGAAAATCTTGTCCATTAACAACTGTTTAATAAATAGTACTAACGGGAGCTTTATTAAACAATCTACAAAACATAATAATAAGTTAGTGCTTTTAACATATGTCACCGGGGAAAAGAAAACAGCTCTGTCTAATGCATCTTTCTACTGCAGGTACTGCTGCGCATCTTTGATAAATGATTTGAAGACGGAATCTACCCCCTTGGTCGTCGGTCAGTCGAGTTGTAATTCTCTTAGACCCATATCAGCTCTACCAATTCCAAAAAGCATAAGTGCCGGTCAAAGTAAGGAAGTTCTTATTTCCAAATCTACTAAGAATGTTGAAAATTCCAGTCATAGTGATGGAAGCTATTCTAACTCTATATATCCCTCCTCAAGTCTTAACTCTATATATCCCTCCTCAAGTCTTGCAAATAATCCAATGAATATAGATTTAACTGTAGAAGGTGAGACTGTAGCCATGGATGTTCCAGTGCATTTACCTGATGTTACTAATGATGAAAATACATATTGTCAGGTTTTGAATCATGGTCATATGTCTGATAATGGGACTGTCAAAACGAAGGAACAAGCGTCAACGATAAGTCAACATACACTATCCGCAGTTCACGTGACAGTATCGAATTGCAAATTGGTAATAATAGGAAACACACCGCTGATCGATGTAGATCTGTTATTCTGGCCAATGTAAGAGAATCTTTATTTGAGAACGCGCAAATACGTCTTAACGAGGACGTCCAGAGTGTGAGATTTATATTGACGCAGGTACTTGGTTCTTGCAATGTGGATATTGTCAAACGTGTTAAACTCGTTGCATTATTTCGACTGGGTAAGCGTGATACACTTAGTAATAGGCCGCGTTTACTCAAGGCCGTATTTAGAGAGCAGTCGCATTCTGAGTTAATTCTTCGGAATTCATATCGTTTAAAAGGATCACATGTTAGTCTCTTAAAAGATCTTGACGCTCTTCAAAGGGAGAAATTGTCTCAAGCTAAGAAAGAACTTGCATCTCGTGTTGCACTTGGTGAGAGCAATCTATGTGTGCAAAATTTTCAAGTAGTGAGGCGACGCATTCGAATCAGTTGGTCCCCACTAGATGTATCGCATCTCGTGAATGTGGAGGGTTTTGGCAAGATCTTTTAGCATATAAGTGCCTAGCTGATTTGAGATCTGAAGTGTGTCAGATTGCTAAAGGTGACATTACTACTCGCACTGGTGTGAATAAAAGTCATAGTATATTTTATTGTAATGTTCCGAGCTTGTTACAGAAAGTCGATAAGCTAAAGTTAAGGATCGAGTCTGTTAATCCAATTATAGTTGATATTACAGAATCTTGGTTAATTGTGATGTATCCGATGCTGAGGTATCTATTCCCGGCTATTCTTTGTTCCGTAGTGATCGGATAGGTGGTAGGAGTGGTGGCGTAGCTCTCTTTATGAGAGACGAATTAAGGTGCGTGTTTTGAGTAAGTCGTCTTTTGATAGAATTGAAAGTTTGTGGTGTCAGGTGAAGTTTGATAACAGCTCATCCATTATACTGGGTCTTGTGTATCGTGCTCCTAAGGCAATATCTAAGAAACTTATTGAAGAGATAGAGTTGTATACGCGAAGAGATTGTGATACTGTGATAATTGGGATCTGAATATGCCATATGTTGAATGGACTTCGAATACGGTTCTTCCTACTTGTGATAGTGTATCTTGTGACCTTATGGAGTGTTTTACTTATTGTGGTCTTGCTCAATTTGTTAATGTACATACTCGCTTTTCAAGTTGTAGTTCTTCCCTTCTTGATCTTTGCTGATCGACAAACAGTCAATTTATCAGTAGTATCCAAAATGATTCTCCTGTTGGTTTGTCTGATCATTGTGTAGTTAAAGTTTTGCTAAATATACAAATGAGGGTGTTTCATCATGCTCGGTACAAACTTCAGATTAATGTCTTTCGGGCGAACTATGATGTTATTACATCAAAGCTGCATAGAGTAAGTTGGCCTGATCCGGCTGTTGTCGGAGTTGACGAGGCCTGGGATCATTTTCGCGTGACGCTTTATTCTCTAATGGTAAAATTCTCACCTTTGAAGTCTAAGACTAGTCGGAAAAGCGCTCGTTGGTTTGATACTGAGCTGGCTACTGCGATGAAGGCTCGTGACTTTAGTTTCAAATGCTTTAAGGGTGGGTTTTGTGAATATGGTGTTTATAAGCAGGCGAGAAATTTCTTCAATTCTTTAAAACGACATAAGCGCTATTTATTTGAAAATGGTCTAGCTCATAGTTGTAGACATGATCTCAAAGCTCTCTTTTTATATGTGAATAGTAGTAGGAACGCTAATAAAACAATTAGCCAATAGTTTGATAGCGTTATTGAAGACGACCTTGCTGAGATGTTCTCAAGGCATTTTTACTTGAACAAAGAGACTACGAACGAGTATTCTGAACATATCCAGAACAGTGAGACGATAAGATGTGCTAGTGTTTCATATCCTAGTTTAGACAGCTAATTTGATAACTCCTAAAAAAGTTTTAGCTGAACTGCATCGTCTTAAAGAGACAAACTCCAAAGGTGCTGATTTGTTACCTTCGATATATCTTCGTCGAATAGCAGACTCAATATATAAACCACTTTGTAATCTATTTCGACAATCTATTATTGATACAACTCTTCCAAAAGAGTGGAAACAATCGATCATTCACCCCATCTTCAAAAAGGGTGATAGATCTTCAGTAGACAATTACAGACCAGTAAGTATTACTTGCTTATGTTGTAGAATGTAAGAGCGAATTATACATGGTTATATGGTCAAGTTTTATAGTGAGAATAATGTAATAGCTTCTGAGCAACATGGTTTCCGTAAGGGTTATTCGACAGTTACTAATCTACTCGCAGCCCATCTTGATTGGTAAGCTAATAAAGCCGTATCCATTGTTACTGACATCATATTACGTTAAAAAAAAGTTTGAGATAAATAACATACATTCCAGATTATTCCTGTCAGTTCCAGATTATTCCTGTCAGTTCCAGATTATTCCTGTCAGTTCCAGATTATTCCTGTCAGTTCCAGATTATTCCTGTCAGTTCCAGATTATTCCTGTCAGTTCCAGATTATTCCTGTCAGTTCCGCTCGCTACGCTCGCGGATTGAGCTCAATCTATCGATAAAAGGTTATGCCTAAAAAAGCGCGATCTCAGATCCCTGTTCCTGATCAACAATCTTCCACATCTAAATGCAATGATGGTTATACCAGCTTTGAAGTTGGATGCGATTCCAAAGATTGCGATGTATGGACACTTGTTCGTGTTAAAATATCCGACCACTCAGTGTATAAACTTAAACATTTCACTTGCGGTTTTTGTACATCAGTACGACTACTACAGTTATCCTGCTCATCTACTCCTGTATCACACACTACCACTCAGACCAATGCTGTTTTAGATGTTTCCCTCGCATCAACACCTGACTTCGCATCATATAATCCCATTATTGAACCTACTCTCTCACACACTCCTCGTTCAACTACGTACCAAACTTCCATTAATCTTTCTCATTCTAACAATGCTAACGGCAAAGCTTTTCATCTCGTACCTCCTCTTTCCTATTCCTCCCCCAATCTAAATAAATCTCAAACTTCTTTATTCTCCTCACGAACTCCTTACTCGACCCCCCCCTGTATCACCTCTCAATAATTTACACCCTTCCATCAAAATCATTTCCAGTAACATTTCCGATCAACTAATTCAACACTCCATTCCTGTCACTCATGCCCCAACCTATTTTAATTCTCCTTACTCTACCTCCCACGTAACACTTCCCAATAAGTTACATCCTTCATTTAAAATCATATCCAGTCACATCTCTGATCAACCGATTCAACACCCCGCTCCTGTCACACTTGCTCCAACCAATATTAATTCTTTATCAAGCACCCCTGTCATTTCCACTTCTATCTGCTCATCTACCTCGACTCCACCAGCTCTGTCCGTCCACCACTTCCACGAAATCGTTTTCCTTCGCGCGATCGCTGTATAATCATATCAAACTTAAAGCTTTCCGAATCTGCTTCTCCACAATCTCGCCTCGATGATGATGTATCTGCTTTCAGGTCTATCCTAGCAACCATTCTTCCTGATGATAACCCATCACTCTTCAATAATATCGCTCCTGTATCCTTTATTCGTTTAAACAAATCCACTAAATCAAATCATCTCAGTCCTCCACTCTTAAAAATCGTTTTCCGACATAGTTCACATGCCTCTTCGGTACTCTCCCAACGTTTTAAACTTCTTACCACTTCATCTACTTGCCGTATCTTTCCTGACCGCTCCCCTTCTGATATTGCCCAGCTCAATTTAGCTCGCATTGAAAAACATCGACGTGAAACAAACGGCGAGTCATCCTTATCTATACGTAAAATCAACGGAAATTTTCACGTTCTTCACACAAGGCCAAAAATTCGATGGCGTCCCATCTCTCCCCCTTGTCTTCTTCGCTAGTCGATCTCGCTCCTAAGCATACTTTTCGTCTTAGTCTATTCAATACTCGCTCCATTCTTCATAAAGCTGATATGCTTCTCGATATCTTCGATCAATTATCTATCGATATTCTCTGCATTACCGAATCCTGGCACACTGACTCCAACGATCTTGATATTCGTCGTCTATGTCGCTCTGGTTGTTCTCTAGTTGAATCAGCTCGTCAAATTACATCTCATACATCTACTGCGTCTAACCATGGCGGTATTGTTGCCATTGCTCGTCACCCAATGTCTTTACGTAAAATCAACGTTAACATCCGTTACACCTCGTTCGAATTACTCATATGCAGATTATCAACGCCTTTCCCTCTGGAACTTGTGATTGTATACCGTCCAGGTTCAGTTGCCCCATCACGTATCTTCTTTAACGACCTTGCAGATCTAATGTCTCACTGTTCATTGTCTTATACTCCTTCTTTTGTTCTCGGTGACTTTAACATTCGTCTTGATCGCCCGTCTGACTCTGACTCTATCACTTTAACTAATCTTTTTTCTGATTTTAACTATAAATTACTTTCAACAAGCCCAACTCATATTCTCGGCGGTGCTCTCGACATCATTGCTGTTCCTAACTGCTTCAATGACTATACCTCCTTGTCAATTACTGATCCTGGTTTGTCCGATCATTTCCTTGTCACTCTTACTCTTACTCGTCCCCATCCTCCTTCTCCGCCTTTACCATTATCTACACCAAGTCGACCCTGGAAGCTTCTCGATATCCCTATTCTCTGCACATCCTTACTCAATTCTTCACTCTTTTCACTTCCTCTTAACTATCTCTCTCCCGATGATCTCTGCATTCTGTTTGATTCTGAACTTACGTCGATCCTCAATAACCTTCTACCTAGTCGACTTCGACGTTCCCAGCGCTTGCGCCATGCTCCCTGGTTCGATTCTGACTGTAGTCTTTCTAAGCGTCGACTCCGTCACTCTTTTCGTATGTATAAACGCTTTCTTAAACGTTCACCCAACTCACTCCCTCCAAATCTTCGTGATTCCTACTTTTCTCAACGCCGTTCACATCTCATTCTTATACGTACTAAACGTACTCTCTTTTGGCGAAATCAACTCGAGTCATCTTCCAACTCGAAATCTCATTGGAAAATCTTAAACTCAATTCTTTCACGATCATCTACCCCTTGTAATATAAATCCTGATAAATTTTCTTCTTATCTACAAACTAAGCTATCTAATTTACTTTCCCTACTACCCATAGCCCCCTTGTACCCACTCTTATCTTTAAATACTTCCCTCCCAGAACTATTCCACCTTCTTCCTGTTTCGTCTGATGAAGTTTCTTCGGTTCTGATGTCATTACCTAATAAAACCTCTCCTTCTGACCCAATTCCCACTCACTTACTTAAAAATATCTGCACTTTTATCTTACCCTTCCTAACCACATTGTTCAACTCGTCCATCCGTAGCTGTACATTTCCTTCCATCTGGAAATGCGCCACTGTTCGTCCTATCATCAAAAAGCAATCTCTCGACTCTTCACTACCATCTTCGTACCGTCCAATCTCACTTCTCCCAACCCTCTCTAAACTCCTTGAGCGTCTCGTTCTTAAGCAAGTTAATACATATCTCTATTCCTCTAACTTATTTCCTCCCTTCCAAGCCGCTTTTCGCTCTAATTACTCTACCGAAATTGCATGTCTTAAAGTTTATAACGACTTACTCATATCGCGCGATCATAAATTATGTAGTGTCATAGTTTCTCTTGATCTATCGTCTGCTTTTGACATCGTCGATCACTCGATTCTTCTCCATCGCCTTCGTCATGATTATGGCTTCTCTTTACCCACTGTATCATGGTTTTCTTCATATCTATCAAACCGTACATTTCGCGTATATTCTAACTCTTCTCTCTCCCATCCTTCGTCCATTCCGTCCGGTGTTCCGCAAGGCTCCGTATTAGGCCCTATACTTTTCTCTCTTCTTCTTGGTGATTTGTCTTCGATTTCTCATAAATTTAACTTCCATGTTATGCAATATGCTGATGACATTCTCATCTATGCTCATGCACCTGTTTATCGTATTCGCGATCTTAGTGTTTCTGCTTCCGACTGTCTTGTCTCAATTTCCAATCATCTTTCTTCCCTTCGCCTTTCTCTGAATCCTGATAAATCCAAAATTATGTGGATCCTACCTCGACGCCTCGGCTTCGAACCTCCCTCCGTATCATTAAATTCTAAAATTCTTCCTATCGTTGATAATCTCGTTTTCCTAGGCTTCCATTTTGACAACCGACTTTCACTTAAACCTTTCGTTAGAGATAAAGTACGCTCATCTACCTTGATACTCCGCAACCTCCGTCAAGTTCGTAGATTGATCGATTTCCCTTCTTGTATGACTCTCATATCATCTCTCCTTTTTTCTAGACTCGATTATTGTCTTAGTCTATTTTCCAACTCACCTAAATCCACTCTTCTTCCCCTACAACGCATCGTCAACGCAGCTGTCCGAATTCTCCTCCGTCTTCGTCGTTTTGATCAAACATCCTACCATCTTGCTTCTCTCGATTTGCCTACAATTTATTGTCGTGTTCAAATTCGTCTTCTTATCGTTGCTTTCCGCCTTGTAACTTTTCATACCCCTTCATTTCTCAACCTTCCTTTTCTTGATAATTCTCGTCCTGTTTACTGCTCCTTGCGTTCCTGTAATTCCCTTCTTTTACATGTCCCAAACTACTCTACCTCCTTTGGACTCCGCTCCTTCCTGGTGGCTGCTCCTCTATCGTGGAATCATCTGCCCATTCATATACGCCAATCAACTTCCCTGCAGTGCTTCAAACGACAAATCCGATCCCATCTGAACAATTTAACTGCTTGACTTTCTCATTTTTGTTTGTGGACTTGTAAGCGTACAGCTTGTACGCATTTGCCACATTAAATAAATTTGTATTATTATTATTATATTCTTCGATTTCTCTAAGGCGTTTGACAGAATAGACCATAGATTCCTCCTAAATAAACTAGAGAAAAGTGGCATTCCATTTTTGCTTGTTAGATGGATTGAATCGTTTTTAAGCAATCGTAGTTATTGTGTGCATGTAGATAATTTTTACTCTTCTTTGCGGCCATGTAATATAGGGTGCCTCAAGGTTTAGTATTGGGTCCATTGTTATTTAGTGTCTACGTCAACGATCTCTCGGAATGTATTGATTCTCGGATGCTTTTATATGCAGACGATTTGAAAATCTGGCGGGCAATTTGTTCACCCAATGATATAGTTAAACTGCAACAGGATATCGATTAAGTCGAAAATTGGGATCTGCTCAATAGGTTGATTGTAAATATATCAAAATGCAAACATTTACGTGTTTGTGGCGGAAATGCTCAATCTTTAGCTAATTATAGCTTTCAAAGCAGTGATATAGAACGAGTGAACAAATATAAGGACTTATGAGTGTGAATAAACAGTGATTTGAGTACCGTCACACATACTGAACATGTTTGTTCAAATGCGTTGGGGATAATCGGTCAACTTCGACGCACTTTCATTGCACTCAATAAATTTTCCCTACGTCCGCTAATCTTTGCTCATGTGTTGAGCCGTCTTCTATACGCTGCTCCGTGTGTATCCCAAAAATTCAAAAGAACATATTAGTTCAGAGAGGGTAGTTCATAGAGCTACCAAGCTAGCACCGCAACTGAAATTTTTATCGATTAAAAGCACTTAGACTTGAGACTGTCACGTGGACCCGCCGGTACATCGATATGAGTATGATCTGGCAAATTCTTAATGAGTTGGATCATCCACTTTGAGATTGTCTTCATTTGCGCTCATCCAATATCTTCCGAGGCCATGGTTTGACCCTGCGACGTGAAAGGATAAGAAAATCACGAGCTGTATAATTTGATCGGCGAGTTGTATCTCTGTGGAATAGGTTTGGAGAGTCAACAGTGTGCAGTAGCAATATCAACAAATTCAAAAAGAAATTACGCATGGAAGATGCTATGGGGAAAGCTGCTTTTCTGTATTTGTGATACTTTTATTATATTTTATTTTTTTCTACAGTGAAATAAGTTGGTACAACAACTGCATTGTCCGTATTTGGCTTTTGTCGATGACCCTATGATTTTGTTTAAATTTTAATCCACAAACAATATAAATGCATTACAACGGGATTTAAATATTATTTACGAATGAAGTGTTCGAACAGGACTCACCTTAAATGTAGGTAAGTATGTTCATTTGCATTTTGGTCTAAATAATATACCAGCTAGTTACATGTATGCCCCAGTATCATATGTACAGCGACTCACACACGTGGCCTTGGCACAATTGTTCAATCACCTCTCAAGTCTTACATGAATACGAACAGACTGTATTCGAAGGGGCAGCGTGTTCTTTATTTATTGAAATATTGTTTCAAATACCTGCCTGTCGATTGTTTTAAGATTTTTTACAACACATTGGTTCGTCCTCACATCGAGTATATCATTCAATCAACGTTTCCATTTATTAAATAGGAGATAAATTCACTCGATAATATACTCAGACGAGGGTCTCGATAATGTGCAACAATTTCACATTCTCCTTACACATCAAGACTCAAAATATTAGACATACGTTCTATCCGTCCTCTTTTGATGTATTTAGATTTAATAGTAATGTATAAGATTGCTAAAGGCTATGACGGATTCCCCAGCTTATGTAGGTTTTAACCACCGCACTTGTCATCGAGGACATAGTTCGCATCCTAGTACACAATATCTTGGAAAGTGTCACAGTCTATATCGTGCTTCGCGTCGTATTGTTAGAATATCGAACATGTTAGTGAACATGGAACATGCTAGTGAACACTTTAGTACGTGATACATTCAAAAGAAAACTTTTGGAATGAATGCGCTATCCCTACCAAGAAGCTATTCGAATGTCATACCTGACAGTTTTTTAATTCTGTTTAATGTTTTGGTGAGCAAAATCAACATCTTAGGGCTTTGTCTTTTAAATAAATAATAATTTTACCAGAGAAACAAATATTTGACACGTGGAATAAGCAACAAGTACAAAGCAACTTTTCGACACTTTTAATAACATCGGCAATGATCACACGAACAGTTAAATACTTTCTGTGGTACGGGGCTTAAGATTTTTTACCAAGGTACGGAAATTATTGGTTTGACTATTGGAGATCTGACATAAGATCATTTTCACGTGGTGAATGCGTGCCGGCACATGCTTACATGACCACAAAAAATAAAAAAAATCTAAGTCATGTGTTGAGAAGGTGGGAACGAAGGAGGTATTTGAATGTGATAAATGGCGACCGCTGCAGACGTCGAGAAGGAGCAGATTTCAAGCTAGGGACGACGACGAGGAAGAATCGGATACCGTAGTTTTTGGAGTAATTGGGAACGTGGAGAAAGATGAAATTACGGGAATGCTGCTATAGAGAAGTGGGACGAATGTCGTCTAAGAAAGCGAGATGATGAACGATGCGGAGCCGACAGCGATGATACTAAAAGTTAAGAGAATAAGACGGAGTTTGATGCGGATGTGGATGGTGCGCCATGAGATTGAGCAAGATACTTGAATGTGTGGTCAAAGTGACGATGACCCCTAGCACTCGAACGACGGATTTGATGATGCATTGTAGGGATAGTATCATAAATTTTGGAGAATTGGCGAAAAGGTTGAGGCAGTAAATAATTTTAGAAAAACGAAACTATGAAAGAAAATACATACAATAAAGGAAGTCGATAAGTGGCGGATATGGCGGATGTCACGAAGAATTAAGTTAGACGTGCGAACTTTGTCACAGACGACGGGTATAAGAGAAACATGATCATCGAAATGCAATCCAAAGAAAGTGATATTATGGACTATTAGGATGATTGATGAGGCAAAAGATGCGGAAGAAGGAGATATAACGTTGACGGGTGGATCCACATTATTTTTAACTTGTCGGGGTTAATAAGAAGATAAAGATGGGAGAGACATTTGTAGATAAAAGATAGACAGTTGAAGGCAGAAATATCGATATCGTGTATGTGATGGGAGGTTGCATGAGCATAAATCAGACTGTCATCGGCGTATTGCATAAAGTTTAAGAAGTAAGTTTTGATAAACGGAGAAAGATCGCCAAGTGGAAGAGAGAAAATCTAGGGATCTAGGACTGAATCTTGTGGGACCCCGCAGAAAATAGAGATGGGAGGAGAGGATGATGAATTTGAACAAACTCGGAACGAACGGTCGGATAGATATGAGGCAAACAAAGGACGAAAATTCCGTAATTATATCAAAGGAGAGAAAGGAGGATGAAGTGATCGGCGATGTTGAAGGCGAAGGAGAGATCGAGGGAGATGAGACCACTATATAGAGTCTTGTGACGAAAAATGAGTTTATCGTTGTAAACTTTCATGATACAATTTCGGTGAAGTAATTAGAACGAAAAGCGGATTGGAAAGGAGGATACATATTGGACGGAGAAAGATAAGCGTTGATCTGTATTAAGATGATGCGTTCTAAGAGCTTAGAAACAGTAGAAATGAGTGAAATGGGGCAATAGCTAGAAAAGAACGAAAGGTTGAGCGATTCTTTATTAAGGTGGGGACGAATGATGGCGGATTTCCAGTGTGAATGAAAGATAAGACCGTGGATGGACGAGTTAAACAAGGTGGTGAGGAAAGAGAATATCGATGAACATATGGATTTAAGTATGTCGGTAGGCAGGGGACGCAGGTGATGTCTTGTTGGGCAAGGACATGAGGACATGTGAGACTTCGGCAGGTGAGACATTGAGATAGAATAGTTTCGGGAGGGTGTGGCGAGGCGAGTAGCAGTGAGATGGAAAGGAGTTGCATTTGGTAGTAGTAGGTGGATATGAGACCTGCGAAGAGCAAGATAAGAATCATGGAGAGACGGAGTGTGCGATTGGTGATAGACTTGAAAAGCATGATAAAGTCGACGCTTTGAGAGTAGGCATTAGATGCTAAAGCATGGGATAAAGTGCAAACGACTGTGACGATAAGGCGTGAAAGGCAAGAGAAGATCGAGAATGGATGTGAGTTCATTGTCGAAAAGAAAGGCAAGATCGTGTGAAGAGGAAGATGTTATTGTAAGAGAAGATAGAGACAATTTGAGTAAGGCAGAGCGGAGAAGAAGGAAACCAAGATTTCTCTAAGTGCGACGTGTTATTATAGGTGTTTGAGGCTGGTGTAGTTGGAAGTGAGATTAACGGTGACGATAATGTGATTGGATAGACCGGAATCCTAGATGGACGGTGAGTTGTAGACATAGAAAAGATCGTGGGCAGCGATAATGTCGAGTGCCCTGCTGAAGATATGTGTGGGGTCAGTTGAGAAGAGTTTGTAATTGTAGATGGATAGAATGTTGATGATTCGAATGGAATCAGTGAAGGAGGGACGTTTTAGGCGAATGTTGAAGCCTTTTCGTCCATTGTCCAATCTGCTGTTAGAGTCATCGTTGTGATTTTGTTTGTTCGGCTATCTCCCGTTTCCGATATCCTTTGATGATCCAACATCGCAACTGTTTGGAAACAGGCCTACGTGACTCTTTTCCGCCTCTATGTCCATTGTCCAATCCGCCGATGTAATCATCAGAGGGATTTGAGATAGTCTATGAAAGGACTATCCTCACGGCTGATGCAAGCCGCCGATTATTTAGCCGTTGGTCGACGAATGTCGAACATAAGTTACCTTGTCCGATCATCAAACAGGCAAATTGACAATAGGTGCCAGTTTAATACTTAATCGACTGGCACCTAGCAGCCCTATTTTTGTAAACGTCTAACAAAAATAAAACTATCAAATAAATATATTGTCAAAAAATTAATAAAAGCCCTAATATTTTGATTAATCCAAATTATTTAAAAGTATTAGGACCAATAAACGTATTTTAATCTGAGTTAATTCATAGGTTTATACGTTAAAGACATCGTCCGTAATGTTGGAAATCATATATGAATTCGTTGTTTTTAGCAGTTGATCAACAAATGTTGAACATACGTTTACTGGGCCGCTCCACGAATAGGCAAATTGACAATAGGTACCAGCTTAATACTAAATCTACACCTAGCGGCCAATATTTATTTGTTGTATTTATGAAATACAACACATTTAAATCATTTTAAATGAAAACAAATTGGATCGTTGAACTATTAAAAGTATATTATGTTTTTAGATAAAATAGATTGTAATAATATTAAAAAAATAATATTCATTAAAAAAGATTTAAAAAAGATTTCTCAAACATTTAAAAAGTAAAAAAAAACATACATAGAATATTTTGATATTTTTATAATTTTAAAGATATTAATTTGAAGATTTATGAAAATAGTTTAGTATAGATACTTCTCAAAGCTAGGTTTAATTCATATTGAACCTAGCCTATGAAATACAACACATTTTAATTATTTTCACTGAAAACAAACTGGATCGTTGAACAGTTTAAAAGTATTATATGTTTTTAAATGAAATAGATTATAGTGAAATGTAAATAATTTATCTCAAACATTTAAAAAGTAAAAAACACATACATAGAATATTTTGATATTTTATAATTTTAAAGATATTAATTTGAAGATTTACGAAAATTGTTTAGTATAGATACTTCTCAAAGCTAGGTTTAATTCATATAGCACCTAGCCTATGAAATACAACACATTTTAATTATTTTCACTGAAAACAAACTGGATCGTTGAACAGTTTAAAAGTATTATATGTTTTTAAATGAAATAGATTATAGTGAAATGTAAATAATTTATCTCAAACATTTAAAAAGTAAAAAAACATACATAGAATATTTTGATATTTTTATAATTTTAAAGATATTAATTTGAAGATTTATGAAAATTGTTTAGTATAGATACTTCTCAAGGCAAGGTTTAATTCATATCGAACCTAGCCTATGATTTACAACCCATTATAATTATTTTCACTGAAAACAAACTGGATCTTTGAGCATTTTAAAAGTATTTTATGTTTTTAAATGAAATAGATTATAGTGAAATGTAAATAATTTATCTCAAAAATTTAAAAAGTAAAAAACACATACATAGAATATTTTGATATTTTTATAATTTTAAAGATATTAATTTGAAGATTTACAAAAATTGTTTAGTATAGAAACATATCAAAGCTAGGGTAAATTCATATCGAACCTAGCCTATGAAATACAACACATTTTAATTATTTTCACTGAAAACAACTTGAATCTTTGAACCTTTTTAAAGTATTATATGTTTTTAAATGAAATAGATTATAGTGAAATGTAAATAATTTATCTCAAAAATTTAAAAAGTAAAAAACACAAAAATAGAATATTTTGATATTTTATAATTTTAAAGATATTAATTTGAAGATTTACGAAAATTGTTTAGTATAGATACTTCTCAAAGCTAGGTTTAATTCATATCGAACCTAGCCTATGAAATACAACACATTTTAATTATTTTCACTGAAAACAAACTGGATCGTTGAACATTTTAAAAGTATTATATGTTTTTAAATGAAATAGATTATAGTGAAATGTAAATAATTTATCTCAAACATTTAAAAAGTAAAAAAATGACCTTCATTTAATATTTTGATATTTTTATAATTTTAAAGATATTAATTTGAAGATTTACGAAAATTGTTTAGTATAGAAACATATCAAAGCTAGGGTAAATTCATATCGAACCTAGCCTATGAAATACAACACATTTTAATTATTTTCACTGAAAACAAACTGGATCGTTGAACATTTTAAAAGTATTATATGTTTTTAAATGAAATAGATTATAGTGAAATGTAAATAATTTATCTCAAACATTTAAAAAGTAAAAAAATGACCTTCATTTAATATTTTGATATTTTTATAATTTTAAAGATATTAATTTGAAGATTTACGAAAATTGTTTAGTATAGATACTTCTCAAAGCTAGGTTTAATTCATATCGAACCTAGCCTATGAAATACAACACATTTTAATTATTTTCACTGAAAACAAACTGGATCTTTTAACATTTTAAAAGTATTATATGTTTTTAAATGAAATAGATTATAGTGAAATGTAAATAATTTATCTCAAAAGTAGAGAATATGATTATCCGTAAGTTTCTAAGGTCGACTTGGAGTAGCTAATGTTGGATTCGGAGAAGGAGGACGGGGACGAGTAATGGTAGGAGTGACAAGGAAATGATATACATGCTGGGATCAGCAATTGACAAGGAGGTATATGCATTGAAGCAGTTGTGAACAGCGATGACGTCCAGAGCACCGTCGATAATATGACTGGAGGTTGTTGAAAGTGATTTATGGTTGAAATCAGAGAAAAGATTAGGTAGAGTAATAGAGTCAGAGGAAAGGAGTTGATCAAAAAATAGGTATATTGATAGAGTCAGGAAAATGAGTTGATGATCTGCATATATGCAATGCGAAAGAAGTAGAACAGATGTTAGCATTAATTTTACGTGGAACGTTGGGTGACGAGCATTGGCAACAATCCCGCCATGGTTAGAATCAGTAGATGCGGTAGAGACAATTTGACGAGATGATTCAACGAGAGAACAACCAGAGCAACAAAGACGATGAGTAGAAACACCGTTTTAGTCAGGGTGTAATGATTCGGTAATGCAGATAGTATCGAAAGATAATTGATTGAATATATCAAGGAGCAGCTCAGCTTTATGAATGATTGAGCGAGTGTTGAAAATACTAAGACGAAAAGTATGTCCAGGAACGAGATCGACTTGCAAAGAAGACTGGGGAAGAAACGGGACGCCATCGGATTTTTGCCTCGTGTGTACGACGCGACAATTTCCGTTGATTTGATTGATTTAGAGAGATGATTCGCCGTTTGTTTCAAGTTTATGTTTCTCAATGTGAGCAGAATTGAGCTGGGCAATATAGGAATGGATCTGTCTAGAAAGATACGATAATGAGATGAGGTTGAAATAAATTTAAAACGTTGGAAAATTTCCGAGGATGCATGTTAACTATGTCAAAATACGATTTTTAAAAGTGGAGTCCAATATCTCAACTGAGAGTCAGTTCGGACTCGTCCAGCGCACATTGCATTTCGACTCCAAAGGGGTGAAAATAATGGGGCTGCGATCAGCCGCGGTATATCTTTCGATTCCGTTCCCCTGACACTGGCTTGATTACGATTAAAAAAGAAAACAATTATAATTTGTCAAAAATTTGCCTGTAAAATATCATTCCAACCTTAACGTAGTGTCCATACGTTAAATTTTAATTGATTTATTTATGCCAACACTATAGATGTGATTTTGACAATTGGTAAATTATTTAAAGTTCTAACCAAATGGCAACCTGTTAATTAAAAATGTATCAGATATCAACAATTCTTTTTGTTAGACTTTGTATCAATCCTGATTTTGTCCAAATTGTCAACTTTCCTTAATCCATATATAGGAATTATTTGTTATGGTTCACGCGAACAATTATCGAAGAACTGAAAATACACTATTGATTTGTGTATTTGAACAACTTGCATTTGTTCAAAACACCGTTTTTCATTCTATTTTGAGAGCTCTCTACTAATCAACTACAATGCAGGCTTGACGAAGATGATGTGTTTTAAATGAGTTGAATAGATTAAAAACAACAGACGTTGTCTTAATTGCGCAATTAAGCTGTTGAATGAAAACAATTAAAGCATATTATGGATTTTTTTTACAAATATCCATATAAGAAATAAGTTAACATTATATAGTTTAATTGGATATTTAGTATTTTGTATTTTTACAAAATAATTCAACAGTACCTCAAAAAGAAAACTATCGCAGTTAATAAAGTTGAAGATCAATATGACAAAAGCGTGGAAATTAAAAGAAGAAATAATTGTTTAGAAAATTGCTCTTAATTGCCATAATCAAACTGTTTAGAATTTGGAATGCAACTGGGCATTCAGCTTTCTGAACCTAAAATTTATCAAAAAATGATCAATAGGCATTTAAAATATAAAAATTCTATTGCATAGATGAACTATAAATATGACTAAGTATTTTAATTAATTGTTAATTAATTATTTTATTAATTTAATTCTTTCAATGACATTTATGAACTTTGATAATTGTTAGGCCATACTCCTACGCAAAGAATGGTTTAAATTAGTATAATTTTGCATTACAAATCAATAATATAGGCATATGTAAACGCAGCAACATACCGGTCCACCAATAATTAAAAATAAAAAAGAGAAATAAAATTCAGGACTTTATTGGCAAGAAATATGTAAAGGATGCAATATGTCAGGTTTTATCGTTAGCATGGACGACATATTTTAATGGACAATGCATATATGCCAAAATGACTTGTGAAATGAAGAAAGATCAGCTCAGACTGTCGAGGTGGATGAGTTGGATTGGAATGAGCTGTTCAAAGGTGTGAAAAGAGGAAGAGGATCCAATGTCAAAAAATGCAGAAATTCAACAATAACAAACTATAAAAATTAAAGTTGTCAATTTAGATAAATTTAAAATTTTATCAATCAAATCTTGACATGATTTGCTGGGTCTGCTTATATTATAATATAAATTTAAATTCGTTTATCGACTATGCAAAATATTTAAAGCATGCTTTTATTTGAATTGATGTATAAATATTGAATATAACCATTTGAAAATGTGTTCATAGTCTTATAATGGTGACCGTGGTCAATGAAATATGGATTGTCTAGAATATAATTAATTTTTAAGAGTAAGATAGTAAGATAATTACAGATAAGAATGCTAATTTACATTAATATAAAATGTAAAATAAAGATTTGATTTATTTGAACCATTAACAAATATCTGTTGTAGTAAGCTAGAACGACACCAATAACATAGTTATAAATCTAATTGATAATTTAAAAGATTTATTAGTAAAGAGTTACAAAGTAGCAATGAAAAGCTTATGTAGTAATTTTTTATTCAGTACATTTTAATATATTAAATAATAATGAAAATTACATTTAAATTATTGTGTTCAAACAAATGATTTATATTTTCATTATTTTAATATTTTAAGCAACAAAGTAGAAACTCAATTAAAATAAACGGTATTGAAGCATTCATTTAAATAAGAAAATATAAATAATACAATAATTATATTTAATAAATATAATTTATAAATAATATTAAAAATATAAGCATAATTTTTTATCAACGTTTATTCGTCGTTATAAAAATTAATATTGATAAATAATGACGTCACTCAATCTACTTTATAAAACTTAGTTTTTAAAAACTAGCAAAAATTAAAATTGAATTTTCAAAGGAAAAAATAAAATGTAAGCTTTAAAATGTCATAGCTTTATAGAACAACATGAAGCTGAGTGGTAAGCGGATATTTAATTCTAGATATTTAATTCTATACATGTTATATGTTTAATAGAAAAAATAAATGGTGCTTAAAATGAACAATTAAATTTATATAAAAATAGTTTTATTTAAATTTGATTTACAAATTTAACATTCTAAACGTTTTGCATTTCCTCAGTTTTCAGAAATCAATTAGACTTTTAAAAATGGCAATGATCGCTATGTAAAGTTACAAGATTGGACCAATAAATTTTCCAAATTTAAAATTTAAATTTTAACTTAAAATTTTCTTCAAATTTCAATTTAAATTACAATCACATTATCACATTTCTTATATTTTTAGATTATTTCATAGATTTGAGCATCATGAATTTATACATTTAATATATCAATCAGATCTGAACTATTTTACATATCTGATCAGAAAACTGGGTCTACGTATTCTTTACTAAATGTAAATAAAAAATAAATATAAATAATAAATAATTATTTAAGATTTTACACAATTAATTATCGCAATCGAAAATAGAACATAAGGATTCGTGAAATGCATCTTTATCTATATACCTACATTATTTAGCACTCTGCGTGTTGGCGAACACTGGAATACATGCAGAGTTATTGTATTATCAATGTATTCATTATTGACAAACTAAATTAAAATACGCCAGAGGATACTAACACCGTCTAACAATTACGTAATTTCGAATTGAAATTTCGGTTAGTGAAAAAAAGCAAAGACATGTCGAATAAAATTAAGAAAGCGGTAGGGGACTTCAATATGCACTTTCTAATGTCATCGTTTAAATCACTATTTGATCTTTTTCTTCAGCGTTTGTTCCGCTCCGTGACGAAATCCGCTTTTTCCAATAGGCCTTATTGATGATTGACCCCCAATGGGCCCTATTGATAACTGATGTTCGTTTGCGCGAAGATAGCGACCGTATCATCGAAGTGAGAAGCCATTTCGTACTGTTGATGGGACGGTTTTGTTTTACGACTGGCTTGTCACGAAGTCTATCGCGAACCCTCCTCTTTTCTCAGCACGGGCTTGGGACCGGCCATGGCAGAGTTAAATAAATAATTGATTACTTTAGCATTACGGTGCAACTAATTTGCAAATATGTTAGGCAAATAGATCTATCTTATCTTAATATAATATTTTGGGGCTACAAATTGAATCTTTCAAGTATTAAAATGTAAATTAAATTTGAATTTTAAAAATATAAATTTCGAAAACTTGAAAATTTATAAAATTTCTAGTTAAAAAAGTATTAGAATAAACAAAACTTTTATTTGCAAGCTGTCATTTTTTATCTTTAGCTTAAATGCTAGTGGAAGTTAACATAAACAATTGTTTAATAATTTTAAACAATTTTTTTAATTTATAAATTTATAAAATCAATTGTTACATTAATTTTATTCGGCATTAACAAAAACGAGTATAGCGCTATTATCTACTTAACTATCGTACTTCATAGAGTGCAATTACTTGATTTATATAATCTAAATCGAGGATTTTGATGATATTAGATTTCTAGAACTCAATATTTTGATGTTTCTATTAATTTTTTATAAAAAGAAATGGATTTGCAAATTTGTGATCCATGTTGATTAATATATGCTGGGTCTAGTAATACGAGCTGAAATCTCATAACATATCAGATTCTCCCGATGGTCTCACATTTTTATTATAATATATGACAAACATAAAATGCATAACTTAAAAAATCTAACTTTTAGAAAAATTTAGGATGGAAATATTCATTTTTTAAAATTATATATCGTTCAAATTTCGTAAACTTAGTTAACTGATTTGAATATTAAATTTTGTTTTTTAATAAAATGGTCAGGATTTTATATATCACGTAATGAATGCATAGTGTTATACCTTAATTGACATCAGAAAATGGTATTATTAATAAACACTAATTAAATGTAACGTTAATCTTAACTAAAGTTAATTCTAATTTTGAATTGCTTTTTAAATAATTATTTTTATTTTTAAAAATAAAATGCGTATGCTCAGTTATATGATGTGATTATCGCCCAGTAAGCAGTAAATGTGTATGTTGACGAGTATTAGAACGTATTAAATTGAATTACATTTATTGATATTTAGATTATTAATGATTTTTTTTATTATTTTTAAATTAACGATATTTTATCTTTTAATCCTAACATGGTGAGTACATTTTATTTACTAGAATATTTCATTAACAAAATATTTCATCACAAACTTTTGTGATGACTTTTATATTTGTGCTTGTTTCTCCAGAAAAATGTCAGTTGAAAGAGTACTTACAATTCCGCTATTTTGGCACATTCTTATTTTGCTACTACAAAGTCGGTATAACGGAAAAGATCCAAATTAAATAACAATTCTGATGTTTAATTATTATTTTTAAATCTTAATTTGGTGAGTACATTTTATTTGCTAGAATATTTAATTAAATTATGGATTTTATTCATCAAAAATGCTGAATTTTATTTTAATATATTTATTTTATTTTTAACAAACTTTGATGACTTTAAAGTAAAAAATCTACCAAATATTAATATCTCGTTTCTCTGGATGGGATCGTCTAACAGAGAGATGAAAATTCGTAAAGTATTTATATAAGAAATAAAATAATAAGATTTATCTTACTAAATATTATATTATTAAATTACTATGCAAATATTGTTGCAAAAATTATATTTAAACAAGATTATAAATAAAGCGTTATGGGATAAGGACAACATTTGATCAATATTTAATCTTAATTTAATCTTAATTTTTATCTTACACCAAGCGGTTCGAGACGGCTAGAAATGTGGGATTTTCACATTGATTTATTGATTAATATAAGCCCTAAATATTTCGATTAATCCAAATTATTTAAAAGTAGTGTTACATATTAATAAAGGTTTTTTAATCTGAATAAAGATCTAACTTTATACGTTTTTCTGCTTAAATATTAAAGACATTGTTTATAATGTTGGAGATCATATATGAATTTGTCGTTTGAATCAAATGTCACAAATTTAGTATTGACACTCAATCTTTACTAATTCAATTTTACTGCTGGTATTTACTCGGTTAGACTGTTTGTGCCTTGGGACACGATTCATACGTGTACTTTGTTCATATTTCCAGTAAGTGCTATAAAATAAACTGAGCTGACTTCATTGTAAAACGATCAGCATGACCGTGGCTGTAAAAAAGATCGAAATGTGGGAACGTAGACTCCTAATTGCATTAAAGACGAACTAACGCTTTCCCACTAATTCTTGATGGTAAATTGTCGACAGTTTCTACTTGTTAATGCCAAATTTCTTGAATGGTAAACATTTAAAGATGTCTAGGCGTGGGAAAAGGGTTGTCATTTGTTCGACTCATGCTGTATAGATCAGGAACATTAAAACAACATTTTATTATTTTTTCCTCCCACTTCTTCCAATAATTTGTTCTAATTTCACAATGTAATTAGAAAAATTTGCAATTTGATAGATCAATGTTTTCAATAAGTTGCTTATTGTACACTCATATTGATCAACTATATTTCAAGTTTTGAACTGCCGCAAGAAAATTAGAAATTCTATTGGTCAATAGCAAATAAAATTGCATAATTACAGATAATTTACAATGAGCTAGTCAAAAATCATTATTATTTGAAAGTAACTGATCATTTTAAGTAGAAATTGTCGTTTAGCTAATACCAAAAAGGTAAGAATTTTGATTTGTAAAGTAACTACGAGTAACTTGGCGTTATAGCATCTTAATGCTATAGTACAATAACTTTTAAAGCTCAATTTACACATGGATTTTTGTATATAGTTTTATTTTTTATATCTACCCTCGTCAATCAGTGTTGATACAAGCACTTCCGATTTTATAACAGATTTTAATAGTTGGTTATGACCATATCAAAATAATTGATTTAGAAATTAAAAACATTTAAATGCCAATCGTATTGTGTGATTGCGTTGTATAATTTATAATAAGTCATTATTTTATATGATTATATTAACGACAATATGTTGTATATTCATTTTATGATGTTCTATAATATAAAACATTATAAAATAATACCGTACAGAAATAATTTGCCATACAGAAAATCGAAAAATATATCAATCTTCAAATTATTATTAAAAAAATTTAAAATATGTTCAAATAGAAGATAATAGTAGCCCAATTATAGCTGACTTATATTTAAGCTTTATAGAATATGAATTTGTTCATATTGCTCATAACTATGTAAAAACTAAATCTAAGCCATATAAATATGTGAAATATATGTTTCGATATAATAAGGTAATCGAAATTAATACTGGTATAAAACACTATTTCAGTATTAATTCTACAAAATATTTTTTAGAACAGGCAAGAGGGATATATTTTCAGAATATAAATACATACGATTTTAGTACGCTTTATACAAATCTAGATTTAGTAGATATTAAAGAAGCGTTAGTAAAATTAATTAACCTTATATTCGGAAAAAGATATACATATATATGTTATAATAATTATAACGCCTATCTAACAAAAATTAAACCATCAAATAAATATAAATATATGGATAAAATTGAATTAATAGAATCCTTAAATATTTTAATAAATCAAAATTATTTAAAAGTAGGGACATCTATATTTAGACAAGTAAAAGGTGTTCCAATGGGTGCTAATTTACTATCACTATTTTAATTTCAAATATTTTATTTTTAAATTAGCTTATTTCTGAGATTGTTTATCAAGAAAAAATAAATAATATTAAGAAATTGTCAAAGAAGGTAGTTTGCCTAGAGAACCATCTATAGCTGGCACCAAATAGGATGCCGCATTTCCTCGTTTCCCGATTGCGCTGATTCGTTGCGCAATCGTGTGTATGCGCGCTTGTCACCGGTTGTCCGTTTCGAACTCAAATAAAGCTGCCTTAAAAACGCAGATGCGCTGTGGCCGCTTCCGCGTTTATTAATATTTAGTTAATATTAAATTAATTTTATTTATATTTTATTCAACAAATAATATTAGTAGTAAATATTATAAAATTTTCACATTATCAAATATGATGGTTATTAATATAATATAATGATATGTGTAGTAATAATAAAAGTTTCATGTAAATTTTTGCTGGAATATCTCACTAGATATTGTGAACTGTACGATGTGTCTGCGATATAGTTACCTAATTTAAAATCTTTAGTCATAGTTTCTCAATATTTTTTGATTAATTTTCATATTAATCTCATTTAGAATTGACAACTTTGACATTTAATCATATCAGCTAACTGAGTCTACCTATTTTGTACAATATATAAATAATATATATAAATCAAATAAATAATTAATAATTACATAAGATTTTGTACAATTTATATACATATAACGATAAAATTTATTATTTAAATTTAATAAATTACGATGTAATATAAGGTCATAATTTATGAACTTCTATGTTATCATGTTTCGGCCTCTATATGCTTTGTATATTCTAATACAAAACATTTGTTTATTATCTATACATAAAAATATTTCGCTTAAAAATTTAAATTTATTTTTAAATTTTTGTTAATTTGTATACAGTAAAAAGACTTATTTATT
>WNNJ02000552.1:0-132266 GCA_012934845.2 Pomphorhynchus laevis
TAAGGATACGATTATATACTTTAATGAAGTGTAGAAAACAGGCAAAGACACTTATAATTTATTTATTTAAACGTTTCGTCCTTTATAGGGACTTCGTCAGTATATTGTGTGTTTAAGCTGTTAATTAATTTTCCTTTATAATAACTCTTAATGAATTTGTATGTTTGACTTGATTTATTAAAATATTGTTCTTGTTTATAGGTGTGCTATCGTTTAGTTTCTAAAATGTTTATCTTTATAGTTAATAATTTCATCTTACCTATTTATCAAATGTCATTATGTAATTCAAAGAAAAGTTCAATTTATTAATTTCTATTCGCGGATATCCTTATATTTACTATTATATATGAAGGTTGCTTGTTGGATATTATTAACTTAAAAAATATATTTTAACCATAAAGAGTTTTAATCAGATGTCTAGCAAATCTCGAATTCGATTTATATAATGTTTATAATTATATTTAAGATTTGATAATAAAAACCTTTATGATTAAGTTATAATATATTAATCTTAATTAAGAAAATAATAATGGCAAAAATTATAATCTAATAAGAATGAAGAATAATAATGAATGATCAAATTTATATATTATTTTATTTTGACTTATTAATATAAAAAAATAAGTATTATTAAATATACGAAAGAGTTTAATATTTATTTTTTATAAATTTGTTTATTAAGTAATATTATAATTAAATAAAAATTTCATGAATATTTATCAAATAAGAATATATAAAATATAATATCATAATTTAATAATTTATATAATTTAGTATCATATTTAATATATAATTTTATATCATATAATTTAATAACATCTACAACATCTACAATTATATATATGTTGGATTTGTTTATTCATGTGTTAGTTTTTGTTTTGAGGTTGCTACTAGTCTGAAAATGTCTCAAGAAAACAAAAATGCCAAGTCACAAACTGAAGTGTTACTACAACAAACTAAAAGAGTTATGACAAAAATCGAGGAGCAAAGAGATCACTTTGATCACCTTCGATATTGCGCAAAAAAGAATCATTACAAGCAACAAGAAGAACTAAATAAAATAATGAAAAAAAGGTATATTGACAAACTGTAGACATTTTTATTGTTGCAAAATTCTCATTTTCGTTTTTAAATATTTTATATATTTTATATATACTTTATAACAACTATCTGCGCCTTTAATACCTTTGTGTGTACAAAAATGTCCAAAGCAAATAAGCAACTGAATCTAATCGTATTAATATTTAACAAGTTCTCAGAAGAAATTACATGCTCATATTCTAAATGTCGCATTTTTATAAAGCTGTATATTCACTAAATTTATATCAGTGAATATAAAGTAAAGTTGCTAAATATATTCAGTAAAGTTGGCAATTAGATTTTTAAATTAAAGAACTGATATATACATTTTTTGCGAGTGGTCCAATTATCATCCAAGAAAATGGCAAATACGATGCTGCTGTCCAATTACAATTATTTATTAACGCCATAACAACTGATTTAATACATTAAAAGTAAAAAATATTTGGTATTTTATTGGTAATTGTTACAATATCATTCGGAAAAGTATGAAAAATGCATAATGTATTTTTCATTTAATATTAATGATATAATTAATGTGGCGCGCCACCCATGCCAGATGCGCCACCCTATGGATTTTTATGATTTTAACTGGGTGAGTAATTTTTCATAGAAAAATGTTCATCTTGAAGAATCGAACCCGTGAATGTCAAACCCGAGATTTAAAGATTGACCATTAAACTAAGCATCTATGACAAAACAATAAATGTTATATAAAATTATAATCTGATAAATATATAATTTTTTACAGATCCCCCTATGGTATCAGTAATTGCGAATGAACAAGAGTATAAGAACATCAAATTACTTTTAGAAGGAAAAACGAGCCAAGTGTATCTTTCGAAAGACATCAAAAAACGGTTGAAAAATAAAAGCGGAAATTTTATAATTATAAACGGTTATATTTACTTGAAGGATGAACATGAAGGATTACATAAGCGAGCATTCCATAAAGATCAAACTGATATTATGGTACTCGAAGCAAAAAGGATTCATAAAGATAAGCACTATGGAATGAATAGGTTTGAAGACCTCTGTAATGAACTTTTCTTCAGAATACCTCGAACTATTCTTAGAATAGTGGTTGAGGAATGTGTGACATGTTCTCAATCACAGCCTTTAAAAACAAAAGAAAAGGCTGTTCATATAACAGCCAAACGACCTTTAGAAAGATTACAAATTGATTTGGTTGATATGAAACAGTATAAACATTCCAATAATGAGTTTGTTTGGATGCTTACTGTTATAGATGTTTATTCTAAGTTTGCTTGGGTGTATCCTTTGTATACTAAGACGGGAAAGGAGGTTGCAGAAAATCTAGAAACACTTTTTACGACTTTTACAGGACCTCCACAAATTCTTCAGTGTGATAATGGAAAGGAGTTTCTCAACAAGGAAATGGACAAACTTGTAAGTGATTTTAAAATCACCTACAAACACTCAAGACCCCGCCATCCACAATCTCAAGGACAGATTGAAAGGTTTAATCAAACCTTGACAAGATACTTGCAGAAATATATCTTTGAAGAAGAGGAAAGCCAAAGAAATGATTCCATCGAAAATTCTGTTCATACTGTAACAAATTCAAAAGAATGGCTTAAACAACTAAAAAACGGTTTATAATTATAATATTGCAAAACATTCAGCAACAAAAAAATCCCCGTTTCGTCTTTTGCTCCAGCTTCCAGGGTTCAACACTGTTTCAGCCAGCGACGAAGATACAGAAATAGCTTCCATTGAACCAAAAGTTGAAAACCAAGCAAAAGATCTTGATGAAAATTCATCAGATGCATTAGATAATGAAAATGCCGTTTCTTCTATTTGCACTAAATATTTAGAAAGAATGGACAGGCATTCACTTGTACATAAGTCAAAATATGACATAAATGTCGGTGATAGAGTATTGATTGCCTTGGATTTCGATAATAATCAGAAGACAAAAAAGCTAAACTCTCCTCTTTTTTCAATACAAATGCCGAGGTTCTTGAAGTTTTGTCAAATAACTATGTCAAAGTTAAGATTGATAAAAAAGAAGAAACGATTCATCTTTCTAGAATTAAAAAAATATAATTTTACTCCCTTTTTATTTATTTTTTTAAGGTGGCGCATCTGGCATGGGTGGCGCGCTGGGCGCGCCACAATTAATATATATTTTGTATATATTAAATTATAATTAATATAATTTTGATATTCATTTAATATTCATTTTTAATTTATCAAAAATAGCCATATTCGTTGATAACATTTTTGTATTATTAATTAACCTGATAAAATATTTATAAGATGGAGGAGACTCAATGTTATTGCAGATAAAGCTTTAAATGCGAAACCGCTTAGTTATTTTTGATTTTATAAATAATGTTTCTTACCTACAAAAATGTTTTGAACAAATTAGCGAATTTGTTTTTGCTGATGAATTATCCTATTTTAATAGTTTACACTGTAATGGGGAAACTTACAACATTTTAATTGAACACGCCAATATGCTAAAAGCTGCTATGGAGTGTACTAATAAAGATAAAGACAGTCTTGCTGAATTTCAAACACGCTTAGACCAAATTGAAACAGTCATCAAAGATATGCTTGCATTACGATCACGATATCTAAACGACGCTTTGCATGACCAATTTTCTAAAGAACCCGAACAGATAATCGATTCGGTATTTCCACCGTTAATGAGTTGTTTTTAAACATAGGAATGCTTATAGATCATATCAGAATTGTGCCATGGTCGTGAAGATTCAAAAAAGATGATGTCTGAATGTGACGAATTAGACACGTAGGTTTTAGAATATAAATGTAAATAAAGTCATATTTGTAAGTACTAAACTATTTAATAAAAATGTAACATTTTGAACTTTAACTAAAGTTTCTACTTGAATAAAATTAGAAATCAAATCAGTTAATTGAGTCTGTATTTTGAAACTATTTATAAATTAAAAATAATGATAAAAACAAATTATTATAAATAATAAATACTTATAAGATTTTATATCATTTATATTTATATAAAGTTAATTTAAAATTAAAAATTCAATTTTTACGAATTGATTAATAAATACTATACCATATATGCGTTTACTATACCACGCGTTTAATATTACAGCGTTATGCTGCATTATTGATTACTTATTTATAATCTTTCCTGATAGGTTAGTGAATGAACCTTACTCCAAAACTAATAAAAAAAGTTTTTATATATCAAGGTCCATACTAGTTAATCAAATTGGGAAATTTTACAGCAACATAATTAATCAATTCATAAGAATTCTGAGGTATACAAATTCTTTTTTATATAAAGATATATTCTTTTTAATTAATTGTACATAACATGTAACCTCAGTTATGTTAAGTGATAATCACTTAATCACTTAATCACTTAAAATCATTTACTTTATATAATAAGCAAGTGATTATGACTTAATAACTTGCTCACAGTGAACACTGTATGCATATTTATTGGCATATACTTGTTGGCTTTACTATCCCGAGTGATATGATAGTCTAACTGTAATAGTCTATACTATTACAAACAATAATGGTAGTCAATTATTATTCATCCGCCGTAGTAATATGATGTCCGTCCAAGTATATGCTGATTTCGTATATGATATTTGAATCAGTTTGTTTTATATTACTGTCTATGCTTTAAATCAACCAATATGAAACGTCTATAAAAACGAACCGGAACGAATAGACTAATTTTTCCTTCGTATCCTATTTTTATGTCAATCTTCTATATTTATATTTTATCATTAAGTGGTTTTCTTGCAAAGCATCTTACTATATTGTTATTTTTCGTATTTTTAAGTAACCTTGGACAATGCAAATTAGAGATTATTTCATTATCTTTACACGTGGATAGAATTATTAATTGCCAAATAAATAATCGCACTATTCGTCATAATGAAGAAACAATAGCCGCATTAAGAAATCACTCAACACAAATAGATGATAGGTATATTGCTTGCTTTCCATCAATACTTTTTATCAGAGTTAATACTATCTGCTAGGTTGCAGGTTTTCGTCTTTTTAAAAGATCGGCAACTAAAAGCTTAAAACATAATTGCACTATTGTGTTAACTAATAGGATTATAAATAAAGGATGTATTCATTTTATTATTAACTAGATAATTATTAATAAAGCCAACATTCCCTATAATATATGCTATTTAGTTTATGTTATAAAAACAGATTTATTTTAATGTGGCAAATGCGTGCCAGCGCACGCTTACATGACCGCAAGAAAAGAACAAAAATCTAAATCATGTGCCGAGAAGGTTGGTACGGAGGCAGTATTTGAATGTAATAAAGAAGGGAGCGCGGCGGAAGTCGAGAGGGAGTTGATTCCAGGCGAGTGGGGCGGCAACGAGGAAGGATCGAAGACCATAGTTGTTGGAGTAATTGGGAACGTGGAGTAAGAGGGAATTACGGGAACGCCGTGATATAGAGGTGGGACGAGTGTCGTCTACGAAAGTAAGGTCGATGAACGATGTGGAGCCGATAACGATGGAACGAAAAGTTACGATAAGAAGGCGGAGTTGTATGCGGATGTGGATGGTGGGGCAGGATAGTTGGGTAATATATGTAGATGTGTGGTCGAAGCGACGGAGACGAAAGAGCACTCGAACGGCGGAGTTGATTATTCGTTGTAGGGGTAGGATGATGGATTTTTGGGAATTGGCGAAAAAGCTAAAGCAGTAATCGATTTTAGGGAAAAGAAACGATGAAAGAAGAGACATACAAGAACGGAAGTCGATAAGGGGGCGGATACGGCGGATGTCACGGAGAATTAAGTTAGACGAGCGGACCTTGTCACGGATGAAGGGTTTAAGGGAAAAGTGATCATAAAAATTGAATCCTAAGAAACTGAGATTGTGGACTATTTGACTGATTGATTAGGCAAAAGATACAAGGGGAGGAGATATTTTAGGTTGATACGGGAGGATCCACAATATTTTGGACCTGCCTGGGTTTAGAACGAGACGAAGATGGGAGATATGTTTTCTAGATAGAAGAAATACAGTCGGAGTCAGATATTGCTATATCGTATAATTATGATTTTAAGTTGATATACCTGTGCAGCCATTGCTACAATTAAAATTTTGATGACTATTTTTTATGTATTAATTCTTTTTATATTTTATTTGTTATTTTTTTATTAAATTTTTTAATTAATCGGACTAAAACGTGATACGTAGGTATTGGATCAGTAGTTGATGAGGTCCACCAATATTAAAATGTAGCTTACTGTTGCTGTCTTATATATAGGATTAAAGCAGCGTGCAGAATATAAAATAGTCATCAAAATTTCAGTAATAATTAAAATAATTTTATATAGATTAGGGAAAATATTGCTATTTGGATTAATGAAAATTGTAAAAATATACAGCAATCAGATAGGGATTCGTGGTCAGAAAACAATAATGTATAAACAAAATATAAATAATTATATAGTTTATAAATTAGTATAAGTATGTAATAAGCATAGTTATTATCCATAATTTTTATTTCTTCGTGAATAAAGTTTACGTTTCAATGTCGAAGAACAATTGATTTTGATATTGATGAAATCTATTTAATAATCATGGTTATATTTTTGACCAGTCAATTAGTAATGTTGCCATATTTATTTAATATATATATTGTATGTGACATTTCTGTGCTTACCAATTTGTGTAACATTAAATATATTACAAATTTTACATTTTGACATTTTAAACAATATTAATATACGTTGATCAATGTAAGTATAAATACAACATAAATTTAGCAACTAGCTAAGCCACTAGCTAGTTGTACTAGCTATACTGTCCTTTTGTTTTCATTATTGTATCCATTCCCATTGTGGTTTTGTAGCCAGTGAATAGAATGCCTTATCAATAATAATAATCAACACGATATGACTGCTGCTACTATTATTATGTTAATATCTAATTTGATATGCTGCTTTTAATTTAGTTTGCTCAATTCTTCATCCATTAAATTCGATAGTATACACAAAACACTGAAAGCAGCACGAGAATTAACAAATACAGGCCGAACTCTAAAAAACACTATTTATCAAAGTGTATCCAAAGGCAAAGAAACACTGACAAACCTCACTGAGAAATGTAATTTGGAACTACAGAACCGAATATCTTCCGTTAATCAAAATGTGATTAGCGTTAATCATGCCATGAATAATGTAAGTAAAATAATATATTAAGTTTAACGAAGCTGCTCTTTCGCTCTCATGACATCTTCTTTTCATGTTAATAATTATTCATCAATGAACAAAATTGTTTTGTTTGATACGAGCACAATTCTCTTTGTTGTATTTTAAGTACATAATAGATAATTATATTTTTATAGTTAAAAACGCAAATCGATCGTGAGTACAAATCTCTTGCACATTTGGATAGTCGTTTGCGTGAAGAATCATCAGCTGCCGAAACACTCAAAGTGCAATTGGAGCAATTCGAGAATTATGCTCAAAGTGAATATATAAACGAAAGATTCATTTGCAAGGACATTATAGCGTAAGTCATTTATGATTTCTTAACTTTCAATTTACAGATTTTAGTGTTGGTAAATTATATTTTTAGTTTAAATATATCTATAATATGTGTTCACTAAGCATTTGCTTACATGATCACAGTGTTGTCACTAATATTTCAAAATCATTTGACTAACAAACTTTATTGATTTATGCTTTGATATATCTGAATGTAATATCCTATACCTGGATATAGATATTTGACATGACAATATCGTTTAATACTCTTGATCGAATTTACAAAATTAATTTTATCTAAAATCTTGTGGATTTTCTTCATTTATTGCTTAACAGTGAGTAATTTAAATCTTTATAAGCTTAAGTAATCGTTAATAAGCAAACCTGCTATCTAATTTAATGATTGTTCATTGTGCTCAACATTAAAAAGAATGATCTTGCTTATCAAATCTAAATTTAAATTATTTAATTTTTAAATTTTAATTAAAATTTATATTTTGACAGCTGCTGCTATCATTTTCAGATTGTTTTTAAAAATTCTGAAGACGACAGTAGCTATCAAAATATCAATTTTCCAATGAATCTTTAATTTCCCTACTTGGTTCCTCATGATTTTTTTAATTATTAGATCAGCTAACTGAGTCTACGTATTTTATACTATATATAAATAAAAAATCATGATAAATAAAAATAATTATAAATAATATTAGATTTTATATAATTTATTGAAGTTAAAATTTAAAATAAAAATCAATGTTTATAAATTGACTAATAAATAATATGTGATGTATAAGATATAAGATATAATATATAAGATTAGAGGTCACCAGGAGAAACTACTATGTTTTCAGAAATATAAACTGAAATATTTGTTATAATGAATTTGTAAAAATTGACATACCTTCAATAATATACAGTAATATATAATATTAATAAATTACTGTTAATTTTATATTTTTTTGTAAGTCCATCGCTGAAAAGCGGCGGTGATCTCATTAATTAATTTCAAATTACATTTTACTAACGAATATGCGTTGATTGCATTTCAGATTGAAAACTTCTCTAGAGTATCGAATGAAAAGTATTCGTGATTTGACGGAAGCAATTCAAAATGCTCAGGCTACGATAGATAAATTACATGATTTCAAGATTTCACTGGCTAAACAAATGTCATCTATTGAGGATTATGGGATTATGGACAAGCTATTGTCGGAAAAATTAAGCCTTCTTCTCTAATAGGACAACAATCCATAAACATCAAGAATGCAGCAACCAATTTGGAAGCAAAACTAAAACTAATAACATATATTGTTTATCTCCATATTTTGAGTTTTAATCAACTGTTTTTGTAATGTTTCTTTGCAAAAAATAAGTAATTCGTCAGAACAATTAATTTTTCCTAATTAAAACTTTTAAATTTTAATTTAAAAATTAAAATTTAAACTAACTTAATTCTCACGGAGAATTAAGTTAGACGAGCGGACCTTGTCACGGACGAAGGGTTTAAGGGAAAGGTGATCATCGGAATGGAAGCGTAAGAAAGTGAGATTGTGGACTATGGGGATGATCGATTTGGCAAAATATACAGTGGGAGAATATATGATTGGTTTACGGGGAAGGATCCACATAATTTTGGACTTGTCGAGGGTTTAGAACGAGATGGAGATTGGATAGACGTTTGTAGATAGAAGAAAGACAGTTGGAGGCGGAAATGCCGATATCGTGTATGCGATGTGAGGGTGCATGAGCATAGATGAGGATGTCATCGGCGTATTGCATGACGTTAAAGGAGTAAGGTTTGATAAACGGAGAGAGATCGCCAAGCAGAAGAAAGAAAAGCAGAGGACCTAGGACTGAACCTTGTGGAACCCCGCAAAAAATAGGGATGTGAGTGGATGATGAATTAGAGCAGACGCGAAAGGAACGGTCGGATAGATATGAGGCAAACGGTGCTACGGAGGAGGAAGAAAATCCATAATCATAACGAAGGCGAGAAAGGAGGACGGAGTGGTCGACAATGTCGAATGCAGAGGAGAGGTCGAGGGAGATGAGAACACTATATAGAGCCTTGTCTCGAGAAATGAGTAAGTCGTTGTACACTTTTATGCATGCGATTTCTGTCGAGTGATTAGAGCGGAAAGCGGATTGGAAAGAGGGTACAGATTGGATGAGGAGAGATAAGCGTTGATTTGTATTAAGATGAGGCGTTCTAAGAGCTCAGAAAGAGTAGGGAGTAGTGAAATGGGGCGATAGCTAGAAGGAAGAGAGGGGTCGAGCGATTGTTTCTTAAGGAGGGGACGAACGATTGCGGATTTCAGTGTGAAGGGAAGATACGACTGCGGATGGACGAGTTAAACAAGGTTGTGAGAAATGGGGATATCGATGAGCATATAGATTTTAATATGTGGGTAGGCAGGGGATCGGCAGGTGAGGTTTTGTTGGGCAAGGACATGAGGACATATGATACTTCTGTAGTTGAGACAGGGAGAAGATGAAAGAGTTCCGGAAGGATGAGGGTAGACTGGGCAGAGTGGGATAGGATGGAAACCGGGGTGTGAGAGAGCAACGTGGATACTTTAGTCTGGAAAAATGACGAATAATCATGGGTATTGATGTTGCTCGGCGAAGAGGAACGTGCAAGGATTGAGTTAAAAGTATGCCAGCGAGTTTTAGAGTTTAATGAAGCGATGATTTTATGCTGCCAGGAGTTGCATTTGGTACGTAGTAGGTTGAGATAAGACCGGCGAAGAGCAAGATAGGAATCACGGAAAGACGGAGTGATCGAGCGGAAATCACGTCTGAGAGAGCGGTGATAGACTCGAAAAGCATGGCGGAGTCGACGCTTTGAGAGTAGGCATTGGATGTCAAACCATGGTGTACGGTGCAAGCGACGGTGTGGATGAGACTTGAAGGGCAAGAGAAGAGCGAGAGTGGATGTGAGTTCAGAGTCGAAACGAGAAGCGAAATCGTGAGGAGATGAATATGTTATTGTAGGATAGGATAGAGACGATTTGAGGAAGGCAGAGCGGAGAAGGAAATTGTCAAGATTTCTCCAAGGGCGACGGAGGATTGTAGGTGTGTGAGGAGGGGTGTGGTTGTGAGTGAGATCAAGTGTGACGAGACATTGATCGGATAGACCAGGACCAGAGATGGACCGTAAGGTGTAGGCAGCAAAATGATAGGAACAGCGATGATGTCGAGTGTCCCACTAAGGATATGTGTAGGGGCAGTGGAGATTAGTTTGATATTGTAGTTGGATAGAATGTTGATGAAGCGGATAAAATCCGTGGAAGACGGGCTGTCTAGGCGGATATTGAAGTCGCCTAGAACGAGTGAAGGGATTGTGGACAAAGAACAATGAGAAAAGAGGTCAGCGAGTTCGGTAAAAAATAATGATGTAGGAGCTGATGAACCAGGACGGTATACAATGGCGAGATCTAGAGTGATCGTGTTAGAAGAATGACAAGTGAGTAATTCAAAATAGCAAGTACTGAAAGGGGGATTGATTTTGCGAAGAGACGCAGGGTGACGCGCGAATGCGACGATGCCGCCATGATTAGAGAATTTAGAAGGCATGAGCTGAGGGGGCGGGCGGATTCGACTAGGGAGCAACCGGCAGAGATCAGACGGCGAATGGAAAGGTCGTCGGAATCTGAGTGCCAGGATTCGGTGAGGCAGAAGAGATCGATGGATTGCTTGGTGAATAGGTTGATTATAAGATCGGATTTATTGAGAATAGATCTAGTGTTGAGGAGGCCGAGGCGGAAAACGTGTGTGATGGCGAAAGTGTCTAGTGGAGAAGACACATAGAGGAGATGGAGCGACATCGAATTTTTAGGACGGGTGTGGACAACTTGAAAATTTTTCGTCTATGTTTCGGATGGAGAGTGATGTTTCGCCGTTTTCCTCGCGACGGCGTTTTTTAATGCGGGCAGAAGAGTGTTGAGCGATTTCAGTAGGGGCGCGATCGGGGAAAATTCGAGTGGTTGAAGATGACATGAGTTTAAATCGTTGAGAGAGGACAGAAGACGCGTGAGAGCGATGCTTGAAAACAATTTTTAGGAGAGGGGCTGGGAAGGATTAGATTGAGAAGATTTGTTTAGACGAATGAATGCGACAGGAGAAATGTCCTTGAAAAAGGATGGTTTATCCGCAGGAACAATAGACGAGATGATGGATCTGAAGGCGGAAACATCGTGGTCTAGAGGTGAGATTACGATAGAAGAGCTGGCAGTTGATGATTTGGAGGGATTTTGTTTGACGACGGGAGACATAGAGGATAATGATAATAAAGAGGGTGGCAAGCGATGTGAGAAAAGGTTATGAGTGGAAGGATAGTGCAGGATGGTGGAGGTGATTTTGATTGATGGATGCAAGGGATTGAGAAACGAGACGGGAAGGACGGGACGGGGTGTTGGGGAGTGAAGATGACATGGAATGGGAAGTGTATATGGTGGCAGGGTCGGTGGGTGGAGAAAGGACATTAGAAACGACGGAGGTAGTTTGAGTTGACGTGTTGGATGTTGATATGTGCTTATTGGAAATATTGCGGACTAGTTTGTTGGCACAAAAACCACATACGAAGTCTTCTTTAGACTTATTCTTATCGCAGGCGATTGTTGTGCAGACGCTGCAGTCGTGTATCGAGCACTGTACTTGCAGTTGTCCATAGTTGGTTCGGTCTTAGTTGTTTTCTTACGTCCTCCCATTAACTCTAAAAATTCTGCAAGAAGAGCGAGCGGAACTGGATTGATCTTGAACTGGATTGATCTAGAACTGAATTGATCTGGAACTGGATTGATCTGGAACTGAATTGATCTGGAACTGGATTGATCTGGAACTGGATTGATCTAGAACTGGATTGATCTGGAACTGGATTGATCTGGAACTGGATTGATCTGGAACTGGATTGATCTGGAACTAGATTGATCTGGAACCGGATTGATCTGGAACTGAATTGATCTGGAACTAAATTGATTGAATTAGCATTTATAAAGATCCTATCAAGTAGAATTGCTTTCTGGTCAAATGTAACTAATTGACTGAACCATTTCCGAGAATATAAGAAACTGAATTTATTATTTTGATTTTTCGACCGTATTTATAATAAATCTACTTGATTAGCGTATTATCAAACATCCAAGAAGATTGCCGATGAAGTACATTGCCAATTTGTAGTTTAACGAATAGAACAAAGCGCATTGACTAATACGCAACTGTTTTAGCATTCGCCATATCATCGTCTTATATCATAAAAATTCTGAATCTGGCTTTTCATCAAAACCAGCAAACCGGCCATTATACAGCTCTTCAACACTCATGATTACCAAGTATACTATTGTGTGAGTATAGTGTATATATGTATTATGTATTATATATGTATTATGCATTATGTATATGTATGATGTATTATATATGCATTATATATGTATGATGTATATATAATATTATGTGAGTATATACTATTGTGTGAGTATTGATATGGAACTGGATTAATTGTATGTGAAACTGGATTGATTGAATTAGCATTTATAAAGGTCCTATCATGTAGAATTGCTTTCGGGTCAAATGTAACTAATTGACTGAACCATTTCCGGTTCAGTCAATTTTTCGGCAAGCTCTGAAATCTCTTATTGCTCTCGATAGGAGTCGTCCTAAGCCCTTAAGAAATTTAGGTGTTGCTAGGCCAGGGCAACTCAGGGTGTCGAATGCCACTGGTTGAAACATTATCGTAGATGGGTTTAAGCATGCGTATTTTGCTCGTTTGCGCTCCTCCGCGATGCTTGCGACGGTACATGGGCCCTGTAAAGAATGTGCGCTCCAGTTTGGACCCAAAGTATTTGGACACGTGAAGTCCCATACCATGCGCTTATCGTTGGTCCACGAGAGAAATACATCATTAGCATGTATTTGGCCCCGCTGCTATGTTGCGTCGATGAATATGGACCGAAACCTGATAATATTAAAATTCCTCCTGATCAAATCAGCTAACTGAGTCTACGTATTTAATATAATTATAAAATAAACAAAAATTGCTATATAACAACATTTAGTAGCCAAAAAATATCAATTTATAAACAGCGTTAAATTACAAAATTACAAGAATACATTAAATAATGAAATTTTAAGAATTGCAACAATATGTAATGATATTGGCTTTCTTCAAAATCATTTAAATAATTTAATAGATACATATTTTAAACTAGGTACTATAAAAATAACATCAAGCAGAAAATAGTAAAATATATAAATCAACACAATAATATAAAGAATAAATTTAAACTCTTAAGTGGCAAATTTTTATGGATGGATAATAAATAATATACTTTGCATTAGAATAAGATACTAGATAGTTATTTCAGAGGAAATACATCATTAGCATGTATTTGGCCCCGCTGCTATGTTGGGTAGAGGAGTTAGGGGCCGAAACCTGATAGCATAGCAGTTCCTCCTGATGACCTCTTATTCTTATTCTGATACAACGTCTGTTATTTATTAGTCAATTCATAAAAATGACGTTTATTTTAAATTTTATTTTTTATTTTTATTTTTTAACTTGATTTAAATTATAGAAAATCTAAAAACAATTATTAATTTTATTATTTAATTATTAAATTTTGATTTAGCATTATTATGTTTTGTTTATTTTATGATTATATAACAATACGTAGACTCAGTTAGCTGATTTAATCTTCAATACGTTATACAGCCATATTTACGTTCCCCGTAGATGCAACAAGCGCTCTAAGATTTGCATCACGGTTATGAAATCCCATTGTCTGCATTTAATCAGATGCATAAAGTTGTTCTGAAGTTTAGTTTGGCTGTTGATTTATCGGCTGATGTTGCTGGGGATGAAGAAGATTTAATAGTTGAAACAACGAAGCAGTATAATCTTGATTTGAATTCTGTAATTTTTGACATGATGTTGTTGCATAAGCTGTTCGTCTATTGCTAGGTGATTATACAGAATCCACATTAGATGAAATAGGTTGACTATTCATTTGTGCTTCTAAGGTGAGTAATGCATTTGTGATGGGGTGAATTGTGTTTAACCGCCTGTTGACGTGTGATCTATCGTAATACTTGGTCTGCATTAGGATCTATGTTTCCTAGCGCATAAAACGTGAGAGGGTGAAATCCGGATCACTCGAGTTTTGCCACTCGTTCAGCATATTTGGCTCGTTTTCTATTCTTATGATAATTATGCGAATCGGTCATCCGTTGGGAATACGATGAGGCAAGTGGATTATAAACACAAACGTCCATGAAGGACCGCTCCACCGTTGTTCCGAATAGATTATTGTATACTATGTCTAGTTGAGCCGACCTCTCCGTGGTTGTACTAATGTTATCAATTATCATTAAATCTGGCACTGGTAGGAGTGACGGCTCAATAACAACATTGACACACACATAACGAAGTGCTAACGCAATCTTGTTTCTTATTGTGTTAGGTTGCATAAAATGTATTCCATCAACTTGACACGAGAGCGCATGTCCAATGCTGAAGTTCTGTCCACAAATACATTTGGATTGGGTGTTTAGTGGTTCCCATCCATATCTTGCTGATATTGCGTCTTGAAATTGCTGCTTCGATAAGTATCGGCCAGTTTGTGTAACAGGCAAATATCTGAGCCACAACGAGGTTCCAGAATTATTAGTGATATGTATTATATTCTCCTTTTCTATCCTTGTTAATCGTCAAATACCTGCATTTGCATTTCTTTGTATCGCAATTGTTTATCTTCATTTATATGCCGGGCGATTTGGGATTGAATAATTTTCCATTTTGAGCAATCAAAGTCGTTCATAGGTGAACACATTCGTAATGAAAATGTGTATTCCTGTAGCGTATTTGAGCTAGATTTGTTTATCTTTAGCTCCCTAGTTTAATTGGTAGCTGAACAATTATCTTCCATTTCGACTGTAAAATACTTTGCCTGATTCTCTGTGGCAATAGATCTCTAAATAATAGTGAATCTAGTTCTTCTAGCCATTGGGAATCGATCGGAGTTGTTCTTTTCACGTGTGCCCATCTGAACTGAAGACTCTTGATGAGCAGTATGAAAACTGAATGGCTATCTATGACAGCTTTGATCTGCTGTACCCAATCATCTGCAGTCTTCTTAACCATTTCTTCAATGTAGTCTGATTGACTGATGAAAGTATTTTAACCCCTATTGTCACAACTTGAACATTATTTTGCCTAAAGAATAATGCTTCTTTATGTCTATTTGTTGGGTGAATGAGAAGAGTGCATTTCGATGGATTGATGTAATATTCAAAGCCATGACTTATCTCTTGCATAGTATTCAATAGGAAAACCAAATTTTCGTAGGATCCAACGCATATGCCATCGCCCGCGTACCACTGATGCATTATCTCGGGAACTTTCTCAGCTAGCTGTTTTGACTCTTTACCATGCTGTGTCAGTAAATCACGCCAAATCTTCGCATCCATCTAGGATGGTCCCCCGGATCCTTGTATTTACTTGCAGGCAGCTATTACATCATCGTGTGTGATATCATAAAATATGATGTTATTGTACAAAGAGCATCCATTAAGCGGTGATCTAAGAATGCAACTTGGATCTACTTGAGGTTGTTTTGGGTGTAGATCCTTTAATTTATCAAGAACAGTATTTCCTTCAAATGATTCAGAAGTGTATAGTATTCTTGACGTTTGTCCGTTGGATTTCAGCAATCTTGCAGCGTTTACAAATTTTCCCATTCCGCGCGTTTAATTATGCTCTGGATCATAGCAAATCTGGTGTTTGATGTAGCCCTGGGTTGATACTTGCTTTTAATTTGCAGGAATAGGGCCTCAGAGAAAAGTGTATATAGATGACCCTCCTTCCATAATTTCAGACGGCGAGTCAGCGCTTTTATTATAACAATAACTTTATTTGAGCATAAACTTTGTAGTAATAGCTGAGATAGGATCATATCATCTTCAAAGCTATACATGCTTTTGATGAATTCGAATTGAATTCCTCCAGAAGTTCAGATATGATTAAGACAAACTGTTTTATAACGTTGCATTTTGGTAGGTGGATAAGGTTTGGTTTCCAGTGAATTACGATGTCGTATATTGCGTCTAGTATTATATATTCACTGGGTCGTTCTTGAGTTACACAGTCTGCAGCATCACGTGGTATGTGTTGTGATTAGGCTGTTGTTCGTCCTTTGAAACTAGATTATGATTTTGTACAATGCAAAGGGGATTCAAGTCCTCCACTCTACTTACTGATTCCGCAGAAGTCAAAGACACCGTATGTGGTCCAATATGTACGCGATTGTAACAATCGGGCACATGGCAATTCGCGCAAGAAACTCTTGCCTTCGCACATCTGCAACCTTTGCACTTTGCTGAAGGACCATTGCATCAAAATTTAATAATTAAATAATAAAATAATGACCTCTAATCTTTATTCTGATACAACGTCTGTTATTTATTAGTCAATCCATAACAAATGTATTTTTAATCTCTATTTTAAATTTTAACTTGATTTAATATGTATCAAATCAGTTATTTATATTCTGAAATTTCACTAAGTGAATATTCAGTTATTTATATCACAAAAATTTCACTTAGCGAAATTTCAGAATATAAATAACTGATTGCATACAATTGAAAAGGACTGCTAAGTCCATTAAAAATAAAAACATTAAAATAAAAAATTAAAATAATTAAAGCATTAAAATAATAAATTCAATATCTTGTATTCTCGGTGATGGTTAGCAGTCAATTATTTATAATGGTATTTTATATCTTTGGATGATATATGTATCATTCGAAGATTTTATCTATGCTTTAAGAAATATTATGCCGTTCTCAATAATTAATCAAATCAGCTAACTGAGTCTACGTATCTAATATAATTATAAAATAAACAAAACATAATAATGCTAAATCAAAATTTAATAATTAAATAATAAAATTAATAATTGTTTTTAGATTTTCTATAATTTAAATCAAGTTAAAATAACGTTTTTAAAATTAGAAATGCTTAAATATAAATGTTTAATCTAGTGATCAAAGAAATTCATAAATTTTTTAATTTGTTATTTTATTGTGAATATTAAAAGAACAATTTTAATGTGTAACTTAAGCAACATATTTAAAATCATTAAATTAAATTTCGGAAATATCGTCGTTAGCTTGTCAACAACAATAGATCATGAATGAGGGTTTTAAAAATTTCATCTGAATTAATAGCAAGCCACACCATCGTTTACTATACTATAGATATACAACGTCGTTGTTGTTCACTATCATGTCTTCTTAATTTATTAATTGCCTTTCCAAATCAGCTTAAATCTTACAGATACATTATTTATAACAGATTTAAGTATAGTTTTCTTCAAAGACGAAAATACAAAACGGTGAAATGTTTAATTCGCCACTTAGTGTTTCGCGCATACTCCTGACCGTAAACAACAATAATAAGGATTTCTTAATAAAATAAAACAGGCAAAAGGTCATTAAAGAAAAGAAAGAATCAATCAGAAACATTCAATTGTAGACTTTAATGTTGTAAGTCTTCACATCTTCATGGCCCCAGGTCCAGCGGGATCTGAGCCCTCCAACCAATCCAACACGCCGCCTTCCAAATAAACCACCCGGGGTCTTTTACCCCTCCCCCGAAAAATCCAATCGAGGCGAGCTATGCTGGATTAATTAGAGGCAAGGAGCTTAAGAAACCTTAGCCTTTGCTCCGGGGACGTCATCTAGGAAAGAAGACTAATCCCGAGATAGCCCAAGTACCACAGAGGCGCACTTAGGTTTTCCCATTCAACGACAGATGCTGAGCCCGTTTTAGAGCCCACCTAGCTTTCTTCAGAATACGTTTAAATGTAAACAAAAGGGAACTATTTCGTTCAAAAAACTGCGCTGGCTGTTTTATTAACTTTCATTAATCATTCACAATGTTAATGATAACCTGAATGCGAATAAAAAAACAAATCAAAAAATACACAAAAGCGAACAAGTGTCGGAGCATCAAAGCTTTTGCATTCCTGAAAAATCGCCTAATAACCAAGCAATTTTAAGCATGCATGTTAGTGGATTTTCATCTACTTTGTCCTCTAACACGGAGGGGGAACTACCCCCAGTGCCTAAATTGAGTAATATGGTAGTTATCAAGCCTACATAACATCTGGAAAAACATCAACTCTTCAACGTCTTCCTAAGAGAATTTACAAACAAATATAATAAAAGAATTATTTTTAACACAATACGATATTTTGAAGCAGAGATTAGAGTTTCCTTCTGCTCATCCGGTTAAGCTAGAGAATATCTAAGATACTTCAAAACTAATCTATCGAATTTAGCTAATATCACATACAAGCCTATACAGGCATTCTTAAAAGTTAACAATGATACACCCTTTTTATCAGAAGGGGATATAAAGGTATTGGAGGATGAATTCGGGATTTTTGATTTCAGACAAATTATAGAGAAGAGCGGTGGTCCACTTCCTCTAGCATTATGTTCTGCCACTGGATCAGGCGGAGTGCCTGGAGAAGAAAGCGTGTAATCCTTTTTTGGGACACAACTTAAAGTTCTCTGTTGTAGGATTGGACAACTTGACGTACCCCCATTGCAATGCATGTCATCAATAGGGGCATTGGTCCTCGAAATGTGCTCGACCCCGTTCCTGCGGGGTTTGTGGTTCATTGAAGGACTACTCTGACAAAAAGTGTGTATTATCCCTAACAGCTCAAATTGTGAGGAAGTCCATTCCACTTGGCCCGTAAATGGTCCTTGAAAGATTATAAAAGAAGACACATTAGTTCTTCTGGTAAACCCGAAAACTTTATAGATGCCGTAGCCTTTAAGTCACCGTCACCAGTTGGTCTTTCTGAGGCTTACATTATTCTTGTGATAGAAGCCAGGCATCAAGCCCGTATTTAGAAGTTGAAAAATTAGTGATTTCCTAGTCTTCAAAATTTGCGAACCCCAAACCCCAGGCTGTATCCAACATCAATCCTTCTATCAAGCCTTCCAAGATAGCGCCCTACACGAAAAAACGGAATGGGTCCTCCCAAAGTATTGCGGCATTGAAGTTGGCTCGGAAGAACAACTGGAATTTTACCTCATTGGCAAATGATGATAATGCCGATGGGCCAGTGTCTTCTTCGAGAGGGGCTGAGAGTATGAAGGGGAAGCTTCTCTCTCCTGGCCCCTACTAAGAGTGGGCAATCCCACTCCAGCTAACTTAACTCAATGCAAAGTAATCAAGAGCCTTTTTCACTTAATATCCTTCAGTGGAATTCAGGAGGTGCTTCTGCCCTTAGCCTTTTATCTGGTAGATATGCAGATGTTATATTCTTTCAGCAGACGCGGTTTAACCATCTCCCCAGAACATTACTCGATTTATCCCTAAGAGCATCTACACCTACTATAATTTGTACATAACCCCTCCTCACTTCTCTTCATCTCAAGGTATTTTAACCCTAGTTAAATGCTCCTTAATATCGTCTCTCCTTTTAAACTATTCTTGTCCAGCCCTGTCTTGTTTAGCTATATCACTCTGTAAAAACGGTAAACATATCAGTATAGCCAATATCTATATTAGGCCAGGGAAAATTCACAAGAACCTTGAGCTCCTGAACTGTATTTTGGGTAGTGGCTATCACATGTTATTCTGTGACTTCAACGACAGAACTGGTCGTTGGATTAATGCAGCACTCCTAACAGCCAGAAACGACTACCCTATTTACAAACCACCGTCCCCACCTTTCATTGCTCAACAACTAATTCTCTCATCGACATATTACTGCTTCATAAGATGTGGTTGTTGAAACCCATCTATACGGAGCAGTCTAGATCAAAACAGACCACCTCTCATGACCTAATTCGCTGGTGGATTGAGGAAGATTCGTTGCTCAGAAGGAGTTTTACTTTGATCCTATCAGAGCGGCCTTCTTTCAGGCAGCGATCCAACTCTTCCCTAAAATTGGTAATGGAAATTTGACCAAATTTAATTCCTACCTCTCACCGCAAGCTACCGTGTTGCTTTCGACTACCTATAAAGGTCGCATATACAACCCCACTCCAACAAAACTCAAGGTTCTGGCTTAAATGCTACACCTTCTCAATCTCTCTGTTTCTGCCAGACAGACCCTTTCGAGTGAATACTGGAGCTCTAGATATAGGTTCCAGCTAAGCAGGGGTAGAGCGAGCCTTGCTCACCTTAACCCTTATCATTCAATCTTTTGAAAGATATTCAAGAAAGATGAGTTTGTCTCTTGAAGGGACAGAGCTGTGGGTTGGATTGAGAGCATTGCATTGACATAGTTTTGGGAGAGTCACTATCCCTACACCACTATGAAGCCACTAATTCTCGCAAACCAAACTCGTATTGGGGTGACTACCGGAGCAGGGACTTATTTGTTACAGATATCCTTAACTCTTAGGGTCCACTTCCGGGCACCTCCAAATCCGTCGCTCCACTATTTTCTCGGGTCCGTCAGCTTCTGACAGCCAATCAAAGACGATAAGTGTCTGTCACAATTCTTTTAGCCTCACCATCCGATGTAGCCGGCATCAATATAAGTCGTAGAATTTTTTTACCAAAACGTAATCCGGTCTCATGCCCTAAAGACCTGCGGCCCATTTCGATTCAAAACTCACTAATCTCCATCTACGAAAAAGCGCTTGCGCGTAGAATTCGCGAGCATTTAAGTAGGCGTTACTTAATCCTACCGAGGTTTTATGGTTTTCTCAAATGGCGCACGGTCTATATAGCAATAGGTAAAGTGCATCAGTTTTGTCGGGATAACAGTCATCAATTCGCTGTGGCTGTTTTCCTTGACTTTTCTGTTGCATTTGACCGCATCTTAATTCCCTTCGTTATCTCCTCTCTCAGGTCCCTCGGGCTGCCTGCAAGAGTTGTTAACAGGGTGGAGATATTGATGTACTCTAAGCGAATCTTCTATGAAGACGACTCTGATGCGCGTCAGTTCAACCGTATTACGGGTGTGCTCCAATGATTCCCACTTTCTCCCATCTTATATCTTGCTGCCTCCATTGTACTATTCAAGAATTTTAAACGAGATCAACATCTAGTGGTATACGCTGATGATACCACAGCCCTGTTCTCTGGATGCAGGTGCAATGATGTAGCCTCGGACATCAGCGTTTCTTTATTCTTTCTTTATCAGCCGTTTCATCAGCCAATATCTAATATTATTCTCAACTCCTCTAAATCGCATGGTGTTGTCTTTCATGGCGCCCCTGCAACAAAGAAAATATTAAAGAGACTAGCACTCTCAGCTCTATCTTCCATATTGACTAATCAACCACTCCCTACCTTCACAAAACGAGCAAAATACTTGAAGTTCACTGTTATGGTGAACTGGTCGGCGAATCCTGACCTACATATACTCAAACGTATCTTAAAGAAAGCTAGGTGGGCCCTAAAACGGGATCATCATCTGTCATTGAATGGAAAAACCCAAGTGCGCTTCTGGGGTACTTGGGCTATCTAGGGATTAGTCTTATTTTCGAGAGGACGTGTCCCTAAAGCAAAGACTAAGGTTTCTCAAGCTCCTCATCTCGCGATTTTCGAGCATGGTCCGCCTCGTTTGGACTCTTCGGGGGGGGTGAAAGACCTCGGGTAGTTCAGTCGAAGAGCGGCGTGTTGGATTTGCTAGAGGGCTCAGATTCCGCTGGACCTGATGCCATAACAAAGTTAAAAGAAGAGAACAAATTTTTCAACGAATGACTGTTTTCTATTGTTTTTCTTATCTACATGTTTCGTTTTTAATTATTTTTTATCAATTGTTAGTTATTAAGAAAACCTTTATTATTATGAATTTCAAGAACACAAATTTTAAGAGCTTAAACACACAGATATCTGATACAAAAAACATGAACGTCAGAGGATCAATCAATTATACTTTTCCAGCTATTTATATGAAATAGAAACGACTTATTTCTTTCAAAAACGAAGACAAGGAGAAGCTTCCTCTAATCAAGAAAATGGTTAACTTAGTTACCTCAACTTCAGTAATTCCTATTGCTAAAAATCATTATTTTAATAAATTCCTTCGCGCTTTTTTTCAATTATTCTAACAGAGTTATCCTGAACTCAGATTGAAATGTCGGTAATTCGTACCGAATCTCATTTGTTAACACTGAAATTGCAAAAGAGTACCTGAATTATTTTAAAGATAAATTTTCAGTCAAATGTGGCACTGTTACATTCAAGCTATTCAGGCTTCAATAAAGATTTTCAACATTTTATCTAATCTGAATGAGTCACATCTTTGTGAATTGGAAAAACTTTAGAATATAACCAACGATCGTTTCATCAAGTGTAAGGTTGACATCCCCTACCAATAGCATTTGAAAACACGCCTGAAGACAATGTAGGTATCCTTGTAAACTCCGCTTGTAACCCCTTCATGGACTGTAATCCGAAGTTCACATGTAGCAGTGACGACCTCACTTATCCCCACTGTAACCAGTGCCATTGCTGGGGCACCAGAGATCAAATAGCAATCATTAAAAAACCTGTGGAATATGCTGGTCTGGTGAGGGCAATCATAAAGCGGAAGGTGGTCATGAAAATTCACGATACTCACACTGCGGTCAGAATCATCCAGTTTGATCACGGAGGTGCTCTAAGTTTACAACATACGCGAAGTGGTACCTTAATCTAAACGGAGTTCCTCGCTTCTATAATAAAGGTGGAAATAGATTTAATTATGTTATTACGACAGCTCCTAATCTAGGAGAAATCAAAAGTTCATTGATTTGAAAAATAAAAAACGACTTAGATTATGGAAGGCTTGATCTCCAAGCTTGTGGAAGTTTTTCTGACACATTCATCCACTGCTCAAGTTACTGCTGTCTTGAATAAAAGGTTGTTATCATCAAATGAAACAGTCGCACTGTTCTATTTGATAGGTGCAGCAGCAGTGACATGATTGTAATACTCCAAGCAAGGTAGGGCAAAGCGGTCCCTCTGTTGAGAATTGAGGATGGAAGGGCAACCTTCCTTCCCCTGGGCCTAATTAGAGGGTTTCACTTCCCTCTTTAGTGAAATCAACGCATGAAAAGTAGTCCCGAACTTTTACACTGAACCTCATTCAGTGGAACACGGTAGATGCTTCTACCCTAAGCCTTCTATATGGTCGAGATGCCGATGTTATAGTCCTTCAGGAGACTAGATCTAACCGGTCCCCCAGCATATTACTCGATATTTACCAAAGCATATAACAACCCACTTCACCCCGTATATCACCCATCCTCACTCCTCTTCTTCTCTAGATCTTCTAACCTTAGTTAAGAGTAACTCAAGATTTTCCCTCGTTTATAGTAATTTTCTGAAGATGATAGCAGTAGTTTGCGAAATATTAAAAACAATTTATTCTTTCCTTTGATCCAGCTCCGATAATTATTTATTTTTCATCTTACTGAGCTATTCTTATCTTGTTTTGTCTTGTTTAGCAATAACACTCTGTAATAACTGTAAACGTTTCAGCATAGCCAATGTCTATATTCGGTCGAGAAAGATTCACAAAAACCGTACCTCCTGGATCGTATATTGGGTAGCAGTTATGGCATGCTACTTAGTGACTTTAACGACATAACTGGTCGTTGGATTAAAGCAGCACTTCGCAGAGCCAGGAACGAATATCCTATTCACAAACCACCGTTCCCCACGTTCCATTGCACAAAAACAAATTATCTTCTCGACATACTACTGCTACATGAAATATGGCTGTTAAAGCCCTTTTGTATTGAGCAGTCGCGCCAACAGCTGTCCACTTCGCACGACCGACTGTGTTGGCGGTTAGAGAATGATACGTTGCTAAGAAGGATGTTCCACTTTGATTCAATCAGATTGGCCTTCTTGCAGGCAGCGACCGAATCTTCCATGTTATAGAAAATACGAGTCTGACCCTATTTAATTCTCCGTCCGATTTTGTATGAAGACTTTTGGCTCGCATTAAAGTAGAACTCTTGACTGTTTTTGTTTTTATTTTCTCTATCTATGTTTATTATTAGTTACATGTTTATTTTTATGACCCTATTCAATTCACCGTCCGTTTTTACATGAAGACTTTTGGCTCTCATTAAGGTTGAACTTTTGATTGTTTTTGTTTTTATTTTCTCTATATCTGTTTAATATTAGTTACATGTTTCTTTTTAGTAAAAGAATCTATAATTATTTTTGGGCCTTTATTTAATCCACCGGAAGTTTCTCCAACATATTGGCTTCCGCATATCTGTCATTCAAGCACAATCACAATGTTTTGGCTTTTACATGTTTCGCTCCTATCGTTGTTGAAGTCGTAATGTCTTGACAAGTTAAACATCTCTTATCATTGCAAGGCTGATATCCTAAATCATTATTGCTTTTTGCCAGATTCGTGGTAAATATCGATCTTACAATAGTCTTGTACTCCTTGTGGTACACGAAATTCATTTCGTGTTGTTGTAGCAGAAATACATAAATATTTCGCTATCTTCATTTAAATGTCCGCTCTAATATTTAACAAACAGGATTCCATTCAAATGCAACATATTTCAAAGCCTTCTTAATACTATCCTCGTTTTTTAAGAACAAATTTTCTCTTGTCTAATATCATGCTCGATTTATAGCTGCTTGTATTTAACGCCATTTGTATCCTCGGTTAAGAAATCTTTCTCTTAGTCTTTTAAATTTTGTGAAAAATCTACTTTTCTCCGAGCGTATTTTCTTAGCTCACAAGACTTCATTGAATGTTATGTTTTGTTTTACATATGATGAATAGCAACTTGAAGTGTGCAAATATACATGCATCCATGTAGATTTGTGTTACATCCTAGTACACAGCCTCATGTTTTCCCTTTTAAACAACTCATCGAAAAAGTGAATACCTTCAGTGGAGGTCTGTTCAATAGTAAATTTTAATGGACTAGCATTGCTTAGCTTATAAGTCAATTATTCTAATTTATCTCTGCTACCCTTCTAAATGAGGAATATATAATCCACATATTATACGTACATACATGGTCGTGTAGAGTTATTATCGCTTTATAATAATAAAGATCAAAAATTGTAAAATGTAATTTTGCTGAAGATGCTAACAGTATAGTTAGCGAAATATCAAAAATAATTTCCCATTTATTTTGATCCAGCTCCATTAATTATTTATCAATAAAATGGCCCATTATCAAATATTTAAAATTATTAAAGTATTATTATAAATAAATTTAAACTATCAAATGAAAAGTGTTACGGATATACAATAATATCTGTGTTAGAATAATATATTACACTAGGTAATCAAATTATATTAAAGAAAATCCACTACTAGCATGTATTTTGCTCCGCTTCTATGTTGGGTCTAGGAATATGAGCCGAAACCTAATAACATAGAAGTTCCTCGTGATAACATCTAATATTAATTCTAATACATGATATATTATCTATTAATTAGTAGCAAAATTTTTTATAGTAAATCTAAAATGTAGAAAATTTTATGAATAACGTGTTTACATTTATTGCATTAAGTAATTTAATATTTATTAAATAATTAAATATTTATTATATTTAATAATTTTAATATATGAAGATAAATATAATTAGATAAAAATTAAACACCTAAACCATTATTATAACATTTTTGCAATATATTAACATATTATACTACAAGTTTATAGCATTACTCATTGTGTCGATATTTCGAACCTATCGCTCAGAGAATATTACTACAACCGGCAATGAAATTGAAACCGATATTGGGAACTTACAACTTAAAGAATAGCGTGACGGCAATGAAATTCTAAACTTGATATTCAATAGAATAATTAAATTTATTCATCTTGTATAAATATTAGATATGATTATATTGTTTTTGTAAGATTATAAGATTACACATTAAATATTATATTTTCACATGCAATCTAGCAATAATTCCCAATCAATTACAGTAAGCAAATTGTTTTAGTATTAGCTATCAAGTCTTTGTAAAGGTAACATTCAATCAGCAAAATACGATAATACTTTTATAAATTATTAAATTAACAGAACAACATTAAGCAATCCTAATTTATTTGTTATCTCGTTAACTCTTGGTCAGTATTTTCAGAAAACTTCAAATATTATAAAACGAAACACTAAAAACAAAGCATATTATTAAATTTTGATTTAGCATTATTATGTTTTGTTTATTTTATAATTATATTAAAAATATTAAAAACAAAACATATTATTAAATTTTGATTTAGCATTATTATGTTTTGTTTACTTTATTATTATATTAAATACGTAGCCTCAGTTAGCTTATTTGATAATTGTATATACAGATATATAATTAAATTAAACAGCAATATTTTTCCGATTGTTTTGTTTCCTCTTTATTTTCGATCATCTTTCGCACTGAGCTGCTAACATAAAAGAAATTTATACATTTGCTCAGCAAACGTTAAAACGAAATTAAGACAATTATAATCTTTTAATACGGACAGTGAATTTACAGTGAGCGCTTTTTATGAAAGAACCTTTTTTTTATACATACGGTTATGCTGTCAAATAGCGGTTAATGTTTCATCAGTAAAGTTAGCGGTTAACGTTTCATCAGTGAATTGACTGCAGCTTTGCATTCGCCAGCATTTGAGAACAATGAATTATGACGAGACATAACAATACCATTAACAACGCATCCAGAAACAATTACATCGATTTAACACCTCCGCCTGATCTTCCAATCACGAAAATAATTAACCAGTCGAACTTGCGGTAGGAGTATTATTATCAGATGGACATCTACGTAAATGCGAAATATGATGTGGAACTCCATCAACATTTATACTTGTGTTACTATTGATTCCAGTGACGTTCCCTTGGATCCAGGGTTTATCACACCTACAGACTGCTGGTCGCATAAAAACTTGATCTCCAGTAGAAAATTCCGATACAGATGACGACGACTCTCTATTCTCAATACGCTCCCATGGTAGTTTTGATTTATATTTATATATCTGATTGTGCGGAATTGATGAATCACATAAGCCTTCTTTTGGCGAAGAATTATACCAATAAATTGCCTCCTCAGTGGTAATGTTACTTCTAGCCACGATTCGCTTAATAGTCCGGTGCGATCTTTCGACTATTCCGTTGCCACACGGTCTGTTAGCGCACCTGTATATTATATGTACGCCCCATAATGCACACCAATGAGAAAGGGTTTCCGATCTAAAGGCCCTTGCGTTGTCCATCAATATCTCCGCAGGTGGACCACGTTCAAAAAATATCGTTTGCAGCGCTCTAGTAATTTCGTTCACCGTGCCTTCTTTCAACTTTTTCCAAATCATGAATCGAGATGGACCACAATCAATGCACGACAAATAGAGCGATCCCTTCACATGCACAGTATCGATTGATAACCTTGACCAATTTTTATTCACTCCTAATTGACCTGTGTCCCAACGTATTGGATGAGGATCAATTCGCTGACACTGAGTGCAGTTTTTGATATATTCGGCGACATTATGCCTACTAACCACCGAATTCGGATATTTTCGATTGATAAAATATATGGTTCTTTCAACTCCAAAATGATGTCGATTATGGACTGATTCGATTATCTTATTCGTATCTTGAGTAGACATATCAACAGAGACTGCAATGTTTGCGGATGAATTGTTTTTTAAATATTGTAACCAATTCTTTGGTACTCTTGTTAAATGGTCCGCTTTGTTTTGCGACGATGGAATAAGCTTCACTGTAATCGAAAGGCTAAATTCTGTTTGAACCTCTTTGAGCATCCGTAATCTTCGCTTTATAAGCATGTCCGAGAGTCCTTTCACACAAACATTCCTTTCGTCATAAAGAGTAGAACATATCCAGCTGTACACCGTGGCTGAATCTGTATAAAGGGTAATGTTCTTTAGATTCCAATGGATTGATAAATTCAGACCCCGTATACATGCGTTGAGTTCCGCCATGTTGATGTGGTGTGGATCGTCTTTTGGTCTTAACCATGATGCGTCCTCTGCGATGATCCCATCAACCTCGATTACAACTCCCTCGGCAATACTGCTAGCGTCTGCCCATACACTTCCTGTATCACCAGGTGGTACTGCCCATCGACCTCGTGCTGGATCCTCCATGGACATTTTTGATTTTATTTCTTGAATAGATTTCCATATATTCTCCTGAACAGGTTCATCTAAATGTCCGCCGGTGAGTCGTTTCAGAAAACTACAGCAAGGTCTCAACCATCCAGCGATGGGATAGTGTCCAATTAATTTTCCAGTTAATGAAAACAATTGTCGTCGCGTTGGAAGACTTTCAGGCCAGCTGATTTCTAATACTCGTGACCAATTCAACCCTGTTGGTAGACTTTGAATTCTTAATCCAAGCACATTTGACTCACGAATATCCACAGGCTGTTTTGCTTCTAATCCGAATTTTGCAAGAAGCTTCAATACGTTGTCATTTGCAATTTTAGTATTGTCGACAATGATATCGTCCAAATAACTATCTGTGGACTGAGCTACTAGCATATCCTTGCTGAGGACAAAATGTACAATAGCTTTAAGTATTCGCGGTGCAATGTTAAGTCCAAAACCCAATCTCGTAAGTACATATCGCTTGTTTCTATAAACGACCACCTGATACGGCCATAGAGATTCGTCGACATGAATTTGTAGATATGCGCGCCGAAGATCAATTAATGACAAACGATCTCCCCACCTCCGCCAATTCCTTAGCTTTGAGATACAGACGTCAGAATCTGCAGTATGGCTGGATATATACGAGTTAAGTAGTCTGAAATCCATAACTGGACGTACTTTATTTTTGCTTTCTTGAGCAACCGCTAACAATGGAATCACTGCTTCAGCTTCCCCATTGTATTCTTTAAGCCATCCATTAGTAATCCAGGTCTCAATCTCTGCCTCGTATTGAGATCTTAATGTAGGATTGACATGATATTCAGTTACACTATTATGAATAAATGCCGGTGTGCCAGTTAGCCATTTCCATTTTACCAACCAAAAGTTTGCATACTAACAGGATAACTCGAAGGAAACTTCACATCTCCGTTATCATTAATAGAAACACCTCCAATCTTTTTGATCACATCCATTCCCAACAACATCTGATATGGACCACCAATATCTGAAGATAGGCACGGTATATTCACCGATCTCGTTTCGATAGAAATTTCCATTTGTCCGGTTTCATAACATTTCACCGCATTTCCGTTCATCATTGTGACCCACGTGGCGCCATTAACATCCGGGAAAGGATGTTTAAATATATCTGTAACAAGTCGACGCGACACAATACTTCTCGAACAACCAGTATCAACAAGTGCGACCGCAAGACGCCCATTTATTGTCACGTTAATTGTAGGTAGTGCATCATCAGAGGGACAGGGAAGACCAGCAGCACTTAATACTGTGCCTCCCCATCGATGTTTTTTGAATGTTCCTTGTTTGGGCACTGAGGTGCCAGATGTCCAGGATCGTCACAAATATAGCACCGTCGCTCCTTGAAATGTGTACAATAACGCGCTATATGTCCTGATTTACCACAACGGAAACATGTGACATCTTTACGTTGATGCGAGCGCAGTGCTCTTGGTTCAATATGCTTGCGAGAATGTGTAGTTGTAAGAAAACAGGACCCAGCAGACGTATTGGCAGTTGTTATAAGCGTACGTGCTCGGCATAATATATCCGATAATTTCAGATTCTTTGACGAACCGGCGTATGCGATTTATAGAAATTTGTCAGCGGAACAAAAATCCGATTATTCTCAACTCAAAGCGGCCTTGCTGCGAGCATTTGGTACTACAGATTTTGATGCCTTTACGAAATATAATAATCGAGAGTACCAAATGCTCGCAGCAAGGCCGCTTTGAGTTGAGAATAATCGGATTTTTGTTCCGCTGACAAATTTCTATAAATCGCATACGCCGGTTCGTCAAAGAATAGAGGAATAAACTTTTCGAGCTTTTTAACAGCTTGCAAGTCTGCGATCATCTCCGCCCGCTCCAACCATGCTCCAAAATCGCAATCTCCGTTAAACGGTTTAATAAGGTCTCCAAAGCGCACTTTATCCATAAGCCGAAATAGCTTGTTAAATGAGCAAAGACAAAATTTAACAATCGACGTTTTTTACTACTGCAAAACGACGGAACAAAATAAGTTTTTATACATACGGTTATGCTGTCAAATAGCGGTTAATGTTTCATCAGTAAAGTTAGCGGTTAACGTTTCATCGGTGAATTGACTGCAGCTTTGCATTCGCCAGCATTTGAGAACAATGAATTATGACGAGACATAACAATACCATTAACAACGCATCCAGAAACAATTACATCGATTTAACAACATTTTAATAAATAATCTTTTTATTAATAAATCTTTAATATTTTAAAAGATGCTTTTATTAAAGAATCTTTTATACTTTTTAATATTAAAACCCTTAGATTGAAATAATTAAAACCATTAAAGTAAGATCAGCATAATTTAAGTAATTAAATATATAAAATTATAAAGAAAATAAAGTTAAAGATAAAAATTTATTATAATTCAAGTTTAGGTTACAGTCGAGTTTATTATTTAACATTAAATAAGTTTGATAAATAAAATAGTATTTCTAAATAATTATGAAAATATATAGTTATTCCTAGATACTATATATGTTCTAGATAAATAAATTTTATGATTTAAATATGCAAAATGATAGCTGTTAGCCCTATCATACAAATAATGCATCATGATAACTCATATCAAGAATTGATGAAAAAGGCTATTTGACATTTGTGGATAAGGCTTTTTTATAGATGCGATCAAAAATACTTTGCCAGAAATGAGCAATGTGACTTCTGTATTGACCTTTTTAATTTTACTAAGTAATATTTATGTTGAAATTAACAATTTGTGCTTAGAACATTAATACTTTTAAGCTTGTAGAGGTTTTATGCAAATGCAAGACGAAATAATAATAAGAAGAAGCAAATTAGAAAGTCATTTTATTGAAAAAGAGCATTTTCAAGGTATCATTTTTCGTAAGCGTATTTTCTGTTTAAATTCACATCAGGATGAATTACGATGCTTTCCAAATCCAAACTACCACTTCTTATCGAATGACTAATTGTCTACTATTGAAAAGGTAAGAGTGTAATTCATAAAGTAAAAAATAAAAGTAAAATAAGAACTTATAAAAGGCACTGACGTACAAAGCATATTTTGACCGGATATGAATTACTTTATTACAATATAAAATTGACTGACTAAAGCGATAAAGTTACTTGAGAAGGAACTTATTAAAGAGATGTCGACTTTGAAATACTCAGCGTCGTTTACATATATGAAAATGTTTAAACACAATGAATAGTACTACATTTACCGATTAGCAACCTTTTTAATAATTCAACAACTAAGCTGTTTGTTTTGATACTATCACTTCAACCAAAAGAAAATGCCTATGAGTGATAAGTTAATTTCGCTGAGACCAACATACTGTAAACTATGTTGCCATACTGTAGATACTGAGAACAACTATACAGCGGTTAACAACCAATATGTATTGACACCCTATAACTTTGGCAACAATGTGAACGAATTTCGTAATTGTAGGGATGAGTCTGATTATTTACAGTCCCCGTTAATAATACCGCACCAGACAACCGGCAATGACGCCGTACTATCGAAAAATGATCATCATGTAAGTTCTCCCTTCTTACCGACGACATCAGGACTAATCGATACTCTCGTGTGGAGATGGTCAAATGATTATCAAAACGGTTCAGCACCTTGTATCGATTCATTATTCCCCTATTATGTTAGTCTTGTTTCACCTACTGATACCAGAACCACCGCATTTAAGATTATAGGTAATCAATTAAATGGTAAATTGTCTAATAATTTTAACACAAATTCCTTACCTGGTTATGATCACATATCCGGTAATTACAATAATAACATCCGTAATCTATACGACCCTGATCGCCATCCACATCAATATCAGCAAAAATCACGATCGCATGACCATCTAGGCTTATATGATAGTGACAATAATAGTGATAAGAGTAACATAAGTGATATTTGTGATAACATTGAAGGAAGGAGTGAAGAAATGAACGGATGTAGTGGAGGACTAAGTACCTTTAACCTTAATCCATTTCAAGATCGATACAATTGTACTATAAATAACGACGAATTATTATGTAATTCCGGATCTAACAGTCTAGTTATGGATAGTCGTTCAGCAGCATTGTTGCGGCCATCAAGAAGTGTACCACCATATTTGACATTGTCAAATCAAAATGAACTTCGACAGGAGGAAAGTCGAAATGCACTGGTTGAGTTTCCAAACTTGAAATGTTGTACTTCCTGTAATCGTGGAGAACCTGATGCGAATGTCAATGACAGTAATAGTAGCTTTGTTGATAATTCTTTTAAATCACTATCGTGCAATTCAATTGACACCTGGCCACTTGACCAGAAACATCATTCGCAACAGAATTCTGAATATATAGACAGAAGGACAGCTTCCGATTTTTATGGAAATTTATTTAACTATGATGCTAAGTTTAATCAGAATCAAGACACTAACAAAGATATAGTTAATAGCAAAAATCAAAATTGTTTAATAAATAATGGTGGATACAAGAACTTTATTGCAAATGAGAATCAAGGATGTTTTAAAATAGAAATGCTACCATCACTTATGAATAATGTATTACAAGATGAAGACGTGATAAATAAACAGAATCACGTTAATTTTTACTTTAATGATAATCGTCAACACGCCGGAGAATTCGTGACTAATGACGATAACAAATTTAAATTCGTTCATGGGAAAGCAGGAAAATATGAGCTAATACACGATGCGATACACGACGAGAAGAACCTTTACACCTTGGATGGTAACTTGTCTGAGAATAAAATCGAATACAGCTTTAAAAATCCAGTTAGCACTTGCGGTAATGTAAAAAGTTTGCTTAATAATGATTTGATGGGCAGCAGTGCGACGCATTTAATAAAATCAAACAGACCACAAGTAAGCCAGGAACAGCTATCTTCATCAGTTATTGGTTGCCTAACTAATAAAATCGAGGGCATACATAATGGCGGTGTCGTGTCTATAAATGTGAAATGCCAGAAAAAGACCAAAAAACAGAGTTACAGGTATATCTGCCCACATGCTAATTGTCGCAAAGCATATAATAAAAGTTCTCACTTGAAAGCGCATCTACGAATCCACACTGGTGAAAAGCCATACATATGCAATTGGGTTGGTTGTAAATGGAGATTTTCAAGATCAGATGAATTGACAAGACATTATAGAATTCATACAGGTGATAAACCATATAAATGTTTGGTTTGTAATAAAGCGTTTAGTAGAAGTGATCATCTCCTACTTCATAAACGAAAGCATATAACATCTGTATACTCTAATGGTCAATAATGAACCGTTCTCTTTAAATACTGATTTGATAAATAAAGCAAAAAATTCGATTGAGTGAGGTGAGGTATTCACGATATATTTAAGATAAAAATAATTCGGTAAATTTACAATATTAAATTCAGTTAAAAATGATTCATTAGCTGGTTTTTTGCAGCTACAATAAAAAAACTACTATCGTACTAATCATGTTGATGATATATTATCTTAGATCAAAGAATAAAATCTAGTGCACGATGATCAGATAATGGCTATTTTACTAATTATCGAATTTATACTACTCTATATCTCAAGCATGACGTACTATTAAATAATTTCATCGTGTTCTCGCTTAATTGATTGATTATGTAAGATTCATTAGGGAAAATGGCCTAATTAGCCAAAGGAAATATTTGGCAATTACAATAATTGTTATCGTATACTCGACTCATAAAATCAGTTAAATAATCAGTTATAAATTGAACATTTCAGGAACAACCAGCAATAAGTCCAAAATATTAGTTTTTATTAAACGTTTCGCTCTTTTTTAAACTTAAAATCTTAAGGTTATTAAAACTTATAATGTGCTGACGAAGCTCAATAGGAGCGAAACGTTCAATAAAAACTAATATTTTAGACTTATTGCTGGTAGTTATTATAAACCAAATATTATCATGAGTCCACAGCGGATCCCAGCCGAGAGCCAAATCAATCGCTATATATATTACAAATATAGAATAAATATTTTGGCTATGAAGAAGAACATTTAAATATTTAAAGTGCAAACGTTTCGGATCTTTCTGAATTTTAATTCAGTTTACGTTTTTCTATACTAAAACTGTTGCATCACACAAATTTATATTTAATCGATGACATATTTGATCAGGAAGAATTCTAGTTAAAGTTCCTTTACTGTATGATCAATGGTATTTAATGATTAGTCAGTTATTAGTTGACAGGCCAAATTGTTCATTTATCTTGCGCTGATTCTGATTGGTTATTATCGACTCGACTATTACAATTTGCATCTTGTGTTGGATTCTCCACCATGTGAGTCACAGCGCCATCAGCGGTTATTCGTTTCTTTCTTACGTCATTTATACGATTGTTAGCGCGTAGGTTATAAATTGTTCCGGTTTGACCAACATATTGAGATTATTTAAACAGCGATGTCAACATATGCAAAAAGTATATTAAATAGATGATCTCTTTAACGGCCGGTTTAACAATCATACCTAACTACCGTCTGGGACCATCGAATCCTTGTAGAACATTTAGACAAATTAAATATAACAAACGGCTTGCTGAGACAAGAAAATATATATGTTATTATTTACGTTTCACCCGCAAAGTGTTTCTTCAGAATTTTTGTAATAAGATAATTGTTATTTCAGTTAGGTAAGCTTAAGTTGCAGCTTATAACTTATCTTACTAAGCTTAACTTATATAATACTAATATGTTATATATAACTGTCATTATCAGGAAATATACAGAAAATTTAAAAGTAGTGTGTTCAGTTTTTGTTATTTATTTTTTGCACATTTTTTTTATATTTTTACTTTGAAAAATCAGTTGTAACACTTAGTTATAATGTTATAGTTCAAATTTTATCGCGTCTTGTAACATTAAATGGTTGCACTCATTTATTTATAAATACTTGAAAATATCATTTTTGAATCTTCATTATGATATACCGTATATTATTTATTAATCATTTCATAAAAATTAAATATATCTTTTTATTTTATATACAAATATATTATATTATATTTCTGTGTTAGAAAATCTTTAGAATTTTTATTTTTAAATTTATATATATAGTACAGAATACGTTATAAATTAACTGATAATACTAAATTAGCTGATCTAACTTTTACAATTGATTTAATTGTTGTAGGGATTCGCAAAATGTTCGTGAAACGACCAACACGATAATTATATCACAACAAGATATTTGCATAAATTAGTAAAGTTCTACTTTCTGTTTCTGCAGAACATTTGAGCGAAAGAGCTCACCGCTACGACGAAATTTTATAATAAGTGATTTACTGAGATTTAAATGTTAATAATAATATCTTATAAAATAAACAAATAATCAGTGTAGAGGAATACACGGTTATTATCCATAATTTGATATTTATTAATATGTCTTATATTATAAATGGAAATAACAAAGGACTTAGTATGTTCACTTTCAAAGCACCGATATCCTGCTTGACCTGGTCAGTTATTGACTAATAACACGTTAAATGAGCCGTTGACAATAATTTGTCGCAATGATGTGCTTCGTATGTTACTCAACGCAGACTGCATATGCTTTGAGTCATTTGATCAGATAATTCGCATATGATCGCCAAAATAACTTGACTTTATAATTTATTTTAATAAATTCTCAGTTATCCGATTTGATTAGTAAGTTTGACAGCGAGAAGATTAGAAAGAAATCTAAAAGAATGATTCAACACGGTAATCCCTCTATAGGAGTTTAGCTTATCACCTAGACCATTATCTTTATAAAGAAATCATTAATAAAAAGAATTAATAAATCGATAAAATAGTATTATAATAGCAAAATTTACAAATGGCTTAGCAAAAAATTGCATTAGTTTTATTTTTTGTATTTTAAATAGTTGATAATATGATCCATATTGATAAATAATTATTGGAGCTGGATCAAAGAAAAGAAAAAAAATTATTATTTTTTGATATTTCGCTAACTATACTGTTAGAAAAATTCACCTAATTTTCCGAAGTTGCTAACAGAATAGTATATAACAGGAGTTGCTAACAGAATAGCTAACATAATATTACAGAAAGTTGCTTTTCTGTAATTTTCTGAAGATGCAAACAGAGAAGTTAGCGAAATATCAATAAAAATAATTTTCTCTTTTCTTTGATCCCCAGCTCCAATAATTATTTTTGTGGGCTTTGAATTTGATGAAGATATTTTATAGCACATATTTATAATTCCGGCATGTAATTAGGCACATGTTGTATGTGATCTAGGAAGCGACGTCGTGACTCGAGAGGACAGTGATTCCACACGAAGACTTATAATCTTCTATTAAACAAATGTTGCATTTTATTTATTAGCAAATATATAATCCATAGATTTCGGATTCTTATTAGTTTTTTAAAACTGTGCAAACATGTTACATTGTATCAATTTACTAATTAAGCATTTAAAATAAAAGTTTAAGCTTAACATGTAACTTTATTTTAAAATGTATTATCTCCTTTAATATCAGCTAGGGGATTAAAACTTATTATGCAGCTAATAAACTTTAGGGGATTTTAGAGACAGAAAAATATATTTTAACCTAACTTTGTATCTTCACACATATAAATTTAGGTTGTAAAGCAATGCTTCTAAATAAGATGAATTATTGTCGATTATAACAATTATCTAAATATGCATCATCTGGAAGTTGATCGTTTTGGATAAAACAACTGCTAATCGGATCATATCAATCTAACTATTGAAAGAGTTGCTTATTTTGATAATTTACTTGTTATTTTATAATATGATTAGAGAATGAATATGTTAATATTTTATCTGATATTATTAGTATACAACGCTCTATTTATGGGTCCATGTTAGCAGATTTGCTCTTAGCAATAACCGAAAATAGCCTTCGCGGATCACAGAGAAAATAGATTTCCGTATCTTTCTCAGTATATTTTGTATGCAAGCAAATAAAATAAATTAAACGCGTACGTATAATAATGTATTTATTAAAGGTGTCATTAAACTTTACAAATCTTTCTATAAATGACAAAACATATATCATTGACTCCATTTATATATCGATAATTGTATATTCTGATGTAAGATAGTAGTATCTCCAGTTGCACTTGATAATCTTCACTGTAGGCCAAAATTGATTTTGCTTTGAATTATAAAGCATGAATCGGCAAATATAGTCCATTCGATCTTCGCCCTTAAGGATAAAATCTGAAGGTACCGCATAGTCAAATTTCCTTCTACACAGTGGACAGGGAATATGAATTGCTAACCCACCTTCTGCCGAGCGATCTACCCAGGTTTCTATACATTTTACACAAAAGTAATGATCACATGAATCAAGTAGCATGCACTTTTGGCTTTCAGTTTCAAGAATTGGTAAAAGGCAAACTGAGCAAACATCGTCTATCGTTAGGTTCGTTCTGTGGGAAAATTTTCCTCCTTTGCGCAAACGGTATCCATGTGAGCCGCGTCTATGTTTGCAACTTTTTGAGAATGGGACTAAAATATACATTTGTATGAATTAGTGAAATAACGATCATCATGACTGAATGAGAAAGAAGCAATACGAACAAAGCAAATTAATAGTTGCAAAATAAATCCAAGTTTTAAACAAAATTTCAACGAATAATATTTAATACGCATGTATTCAAAAAATATATGATTTCAATACTATTTCCACACATAATATTTAATATATTATATGCGTGATTTTTTGAAACCATATATGATTTAAAATTTGATTTATTTCGAAAAGTTAATCTGTACTAGCCTTAGCTAAAACATTGTTTAAACATAAGTTTATTTGGAAATTTGTAAATATAAACAAAAATAAGCAATTAACGTAAACAGTAATGTAAACACGAAACAATTCACTTCAGGATGAATAGGATAAAATAATAGTCACTAATGTTGCGTTAATTATTATCATTTATGCAATTTTATTAACGCACTACTGTCACTGATGGGGAAGTATAAAAAGTATATACAATTCGGGAAGTTGTTGTATTCACTCGCCTGAAATCATTTGCGGATCTTTTAGTTTATATACCGACTACGTCACGTTAAAGACTATTATAGAAGAATTATCACTATACGATGCGCATCGAATTCTTTCGAAATACTATTTCAAAATATATCAGAATATTTCTTCCAGATCAAAACGTTGAATTTGAACTGCTGCATGTTGTATTAGATATTTAGTTTGAATGTTAGGATGATGTACAAAGGAAACGAGAGGAATGAAGAATAAAAAATAATTCATTGTTTAAATTATTCTTATGGGTTAAACGAAGATCACTGTGTCGAATATTGGTATATAACTTCATAAAAATAAGAGATTTTCAAGATTTATTAATCAAATATGATTAAGGAGATAATTTTATTAACAATATTTAAAAATATTTGTAATTTGTTATTGCGATTTTAGATTGAACAAGCCCAAGATGGCAAAACGTCTTAATTTATTTCTGCTTGACGGTTATCGATAAAATTTAGTTATTATGACTGAATCTCTAAAAGATGCTAGGAAATAGTTTTCGCAAAATGGCATATTAAAGTCATATTCAACTTTAAAATGACATTTAAGTATTGAAACGCAAATGTAATAGTGAATATATTAAAAACATTCTATGGTACCTTAGAATTTTCTTTGCTGGGACACGGCCATTAAATTTAACAGAATTAGGTAACACCAGCACGTTTTGTTCCAACTCAATTCCATATATATAGTTATTTATATATACAGTTATTTATATAAATATATTTTTGTTAACGTTTCGGTCCCTCTAAGCCTTTTTCAAAATTGTAAGTATTTATTGTAACAAAAACAAGTGCCTTGGTTATAATAAATACAATTTTGAAAAAGGCTTAGAGGGACCGAAACGTTAACAAAAATCTGCTGTTATTTTTCCCGAGATTTTTTTTAGAACAAAATATACACTAATTAACTAGTTTCAAATGAAGAGCATTTTTCTTTATGTATTTGTTTCTGTTATTTATTACTTAATTTGTCTTATTTCTCTAGTTGATATTATTTCTCTTTTTTCTATATAAGGTTTCCAGTTTTTGGAAGCCTAAGTAGTGGATGAATCATTCATGGAAAAATGCTGAAGCTCTCAGGTGGAAAATAGCTTAATTATATATATTGTTATATAACAATATATATCCTGGACCACATTATATAACTGTGGTCCAGGAGCCAAAACTGGCTACGATTGATTTTTAATCCATATTTGCTGCTAAATAACTGGACTTCGATCATCAGCTCCATCAGTCTAATGTATCACTCCGAGACCCTTCTAACCACCCAGCAGTCATCGTCAGTCGGATGAAGTGGTTAGGATGCGTTTCGACTGATATTGTAATATATAACCATCAACAACGATTACAGTGCGTAATATTTAATATCCATCAACAACGATTACAAGTGCTTCAACAATTACCAGTGAGAAATCTCATTCAACAACTCTAAGTGGACACCACATCGACGAATCCAAGAAGGGCATAACAAAGTCCACAAGGCAGACTACGTAGATAAGCAGCAAAGTAACCCCAGATTCGCGACAAAATCTTCAACCGCCGCTGGATCGTCATACCCATAAATGATAAGTGACCTGCATCCTGCCGAGTCTGCGCCTCCTCAGTCTGACGCTACCACTCCACTCAACCTGTCCCCTGTCGAGTTGGAATGTCCATTTTGCAAAATGCCTTGCAGGGTCACCAAATTGGAAAATTCCAGGTTTACGGGCCCCTTCGTACCAGGTGTGAGGGGTCTGGTCGTACACTTTTTGCATTACAACATCACGTTATACTCTCCTTAGATCAGCTGTCCCATCATCTCCGTAAATCGATTTTGAAAAGAATACCGAAGGGCGTTAGATACCATACAGCTAAGGCATTTATCCGCCTCTTAAATGATTGTGCGGATGAGAACAGTCCAACAATCTGGCTTCGGTTGTTCACTTTATCTAGACTCATGCTTACATCAGGTGAATAATCAGGGCGATCCATTACATCTATCATCAAGGATATAATTTTGAAATTTGATGATAGCTTCCTTAAGAATACCGTAAAAATCGGACCCCTGTATACCAATGAAAAATAATGCCCATTCGAAGGCTCCGAAATCAAAAACTTTCTGCACCGAGTTTCTATCAAGCTTGCAGACTGTGATGTTTTTGGGGCTGTAGTCACATCATCTGACTCTTTTGCTGACAATATAGAGAGTTCCTTTCAGTCCCTTAAGGAAATGCACCCTTCACACACCAGAGATAGTCTCATTCCTCAAAACTATTCCCCAGAAAATTCGAGTCGTTCCAACTCTCAGATAAGAAGTGCCATATCGAGTTTCGCCAATGGTTCGGGACATGGAATGGATGGACTTAGCCCTCAACACTTGAAAGACATGATGTTCTACAGCGCTTGTGATGCAATTCCGTCTCTGAAACTCGCTCTTTCTCGTGTAATCGATGGTTTTATTAATGGCAATCTCATGGCGGAAGGAGTTCAGCTTTTCTTTTCGGCGTCCTTATGTGCACTGAATAAAAAGGATGGCAAGAGTCGCCCAATTGCAATCGGGAGCACACTCCGTCGCATTGCTGCCAAGATACTGTGTATAAGGATATCACAAAAAGTAGGTGATCACTTTCGTCCATACCAACTAGGGTGTTGTACACCATGCGGAGCAGAAGCGATTGTTCACGCAGTCCGATCATTCATAATAAACCGCCAACAGCCCACAGTGGTTCTCAAAATAGACTTTCGAAATACTTTTATACCATAGATCGCGGTGTTCTTCTTGAAGCAATAAAAGAACATGTCCCATAAGCATATTTATATTTTCATTCTGCCTACGGCTCTCAGACACCTCTGGTTTATGAAGATCGAATCATTTGGTAAAAACATGCGTTCAACAGGGTGATCCCCTTGGTCCAATTGGTTTTGCTCTAGCAGTAAATTCTATTTCGCACTCCCTTCAATCCGCGTGGTATTTGGACTTTAACGCGTGGTATTTGGACGACGCAACGCTTGGAGGAGATTCATCTGTTGTGCTGCACGATTTGGAGACGATTTTGTCATCAGTTATCCGAATAGGTATGGAGCTTAATGCAGGCAAATGTGAGATCATGTTCCTTAATATTAGGGAACATGAAATCGAACAGATGACTACTACCTTTTCATCTGTAGCCCAAACATAAAAGTGATTGGTCGGGAAAATTTGCAAATCCTTGGAAGCGTTGTCTTTGAAGAGAATTCACCGAAAGATTTGCTCAGAGTGAGGAGCAATTGGTATTAATGTGCACTAGGGTTTGAGAGCTTCGTGCTCACGAGGCACTTTTCCTTGTCAAAAACTGCCTTTACATGTTCAGACTGCTTTATAAGTCCCGTACAACTCCTTGCTTCAACATGTACGCGGAACTCTATATGCTCGATGATGTACTGAAAAAATATTTATCCCACATCACAAATTGCGCGATAACGAACGATTCTTGGCGTCAAGCTTCATTGCCCGTGCCGTTCGGTGGTTTGGGGATCCGCAGTTTACCGGACATTGCTCTTCCGACTTTTTTATCGTCTGTAGTGGCAACGAATGACTGCGTCAACATTCTTTTGAATAACTCTACACATTGCCCACATTTTGACGCTGGCTACTCAATTTGGTTGACCAAGACGGGTCTCAGTGAGGCACCGACTAATAGCCATAAACAATCCGCTTGGGACACTCCCCTCGATAAACGAGCTCATGAATCTTTAATTGAAGGCTCGAAAGGCGAGGCATCTCGTGTGCGAATTATGGCGGTCTCCACAAGTATGTTTGGTGCTTGGCTAAACATAGTTCCGATTGGTGCCCTGGGAACTTTGCTCGATGACGAGGTTGTGAGATTGAGCATTGCCCTAAGACTAGACCTTCCTACATGTAATCCACACATATGTCATTGTGGAGCGTCTGTTGACGAGTCAAGACTACACGGATTAGCATGCATAATTTCGAGAGGCAGATTTCTCAGACACGCGGAAATAAATTCAGTGATAAGCAGAGTCCTCAACACCGTCAACGCCCCAAACATTCTAGAGCCATCCAATGTATGCAGATCGGACGGTCGACGTCCTGATGGAGTCACCATTTTCCCTTGGCGTAAAGGGAAATGTTTGATTTGGGACGCTACCTGCGTGGACACCCTCGCAGCCATCAATGTTAGGAACGCAGCCAGAGGAGCGGGCAAAGAAGCCTCATATGCCGAAGAGCAGAAACGTCTGAAATATGGCGACTTGACCATGTCCCATATATTTTGCCCTTTTGGAGTAGAGACTTATGGATCACTGGGCTCTTCCGCTTTGGCTCTTGTTAAGGATATAGGAAAAAGATTGAAGCACGTTACCGGGGATTCACGTGCTACTTCATACCTCCTCCAAAACGTTAGCATTGCCATCAAACGCGGAAATGCTGTCAGCATTCTGGCGACGGCTTCAAAGGGCAAGAACATGGTAGGCTGGTGGTAGCAGCCAGTCTTGCTAAAAGAATGACATTACTCTACGAAGAAGACAAACGTTCTCCTGTATCTATCTTTTTTATTTTAAATTTATTTGTATTTTAAAATATATATACAATGTCACACAGGCAACCGAAACGACCAGTGAGTACTTCATTCTACTGATGAGTGTTGTCGGGTACTCATTGATCGTCTAGAAGTGACATGGTAACTGAAAGTCGTGAATCAAAGTCCAGTCTAACAAGCAACACCATTTTGTATATATAATTATAATGTGATACTAGTAAGCAATCACATTATATCACGTATATCACATTATATATATCAAAAACCTCATTAATAATGCATAGGTAACATAAATATAGATAGACTTTTAAATAATTATAATAGTAAAGAAATAATAGGATCAAATTTACGTAAATATATTCATAAAATAAGGTATAAGTTGTTACCGCTATTAGGACGAAAAATTTGTAATTATAATAAAGAATTGAAATCAATTTGTAACGATAATATTAGAAACGTTTTGGAAACAGAATGTAATTGTAAAAGTCTCAATTTTGATAAAAAAAACATCTATGTACCCATAATTTTAATTAATTGAAAATGGTGAATTAAGGGAAATATTATCAGAAGAGTATAAACATTGATTAAATAATAACAATAAAAATAAAATTTACAATTCGTTATATAATGACTTCAATGCTTACTTTGGTAAGTGAATTAATAACGAAAGCTTAAATATATCTAACATTAAAATTCGGAAAGATTTTATATTTGATGAAATTAAAAGGAAAATAAAAATAACAAACAATTATAAAAGGAAAGGTCAAATTAATAAAGATATGCATTTAGAACTTCCTAAATTAAAGCATAACTATATAATAACAACTATTGATAAAGCTAGTAATAGCTTTGTCTTCATATGCAAAAAGCTTTATTATGATATACCGATGAAAGAAGTTAATTATAATGATTTAAATGTAAATCCAGCATATGAACGTAGTGAGTTGAGTTTAGAAACAATTATTACAAGTCATTGTTCTATAAAGGATAGAAAGGTTATAAAAATTAAATCAGATAATAAAACTATACCTATATTATATTGGAATCCAAAATTACATAAAAATCCAATAAAACCTAGGTTCATATGTAGTGCGTTTAAATGTACATTAAAACCACTTTCTGTCTATATGAATAAAATACTTAAAGTAATTAAAGCACACTTTAAAAATATTGCAAGGTAATCGAAATTAATACTGGTATAAAACACTATTTCAGTATTATTTCTACAAAAGAATTTTTAGAACAGACAAAAGGAATAAATTTTCAAAATATAAATACATACGATTTTAGTACTCTTTATACAAATCTAGATTTAGCAAATATTAAAGATGCATTAGAAAAATTAATTAACGTTATATTCGGAAATAGATACATACATATGTTATAACAACTATAATGCCTATCTAATCAAAAATAAACCCATCAAATAAATACATATATATGGATAAAATCGAATTAATAGAATCCTAGAGTATTTTGATTAATCAAAATTATTAAAAAGTAGGGAAATATATTTTAGACAAATAAAAGATCTTCCAATGGGAGGTAATAGTAGCCCACTTATAGGTGACATATTTTTAAGATAAACAGAGATGTCAATATCTGACATTATTTCTATTTTATTTCAACTTTGTTTTTGTAATGTGTTTCTAGATGGACTGGGGAAATTCTTCGGGAAGAAACGTATCAAAAACGCTTTTCCGGTGTACCGTTGTTTGCAAGGCAAATAGCGATACAATATAAATCGATATGATATGATTACGGACGGTAATTCAATATCTAAGTATATATCTCTAAGTAGATGTAATCTTTTAGTACATCTATGCTTATAATTAATCGCAAAGTTGAACAAAGCTTATATTTCGCACTTTATTCAAAAACGTTTAGGGTTTCCCTTCTTCAGTTTAACAAAATTTTCAAACTGAAGAATGAATAGAAAACCCGAAACGTTTTTCGAATAAAGTGCAAAATATACGCTTGGTTCAACGTTGTGATTAATTTAAATCACTATAAATGAATCCGACAAGAACAAGGATCTCTCGATTGTTAAACTTAATATTTTTGACATCGTACATCAGTCATACATAAATAAGTTAATCAAGAAAATACTATATTATAACATTTATAGTAAAAAATACGTTCATAGACATGTTTAAAGAATCTAAATTGACTTAAAATATTTTAATGTAAAATATGTTGTATACTTTAGTTATATATTGTTTTTATATTCACAAATTATAAGAGCAAACATATTTTCGTTTATTTTAATTGCAAAAGAAATGTTAAGCTTTTTCGTTTGTAATAACCATTTTAATAATGTGAAAATGAAAATTTATTTGATAAATTGAATACATAACAAGCACTATTTCCCCAGTAATTGTTGATAGTAAGATAATAGGGGTGATCAAATGACCACCTCAGTTCATATATGAGGAAATCAAATATTTTATAATTTAAAAATCGATCAGCAAATTGGTGAAAGTAATTTAAAAGCATATGCGAGTAAGGTGTGTGTTCTGAAATCAGGTGATATTTAAACATGCTTGAACAGTGTATTTTCTTTGCATACTTCTTAAAACAATCTTCTGCATTTTAATATTTTAAGAGAGGAGGATGTTACTGCTATACCAATAGATACCAATAGATACCAATAGATACAATGAATGTAAAATGTTAACTAAGGATATTTAAAAATCCGAGGAGACAAAAAGAACATCTTCGCTTTTAAATTATATTATGAATAATATGTTTAGTGTGTATTATCTTCAGCATTCCTCTCTCTCTTTCTATTTTCCATTCTCACTCTAAATGAGAGAATGTGCTGAATGCACAAATTTATATACATTGAATACTTTCATTTTCAGTAGAACATCGTTCATACTGCGAATGTGTGACACACAATGCATTTACAGCATTATATTTCATTGCACTCTAAAATGCATCAAGGCAGTTCACACAATATATATATATGTATCATCGTGCTGACAATTTCAGACGAAAGAGTTGTGTTGGCAGCTACTAAAATTTGAATATTACATACATATCATATAAGTGGCTTTTAAGATATTTTATTTTTCTCATGAAACAATTTCCATTTCTTTTTTAAAAAATAAATTACGGAGAAAATGTTTAAATTTTCTGCTTTCAAAAGAAAGAACAAACATCAATCAATCACACCATCAACAAAAGACAATAATGATGCATATGATGATGCTGGTGAGAACAATAATGAAGAATATATGTTTAGCTCAAATGTGACTTATCTAGGGGCTTCTCGGGTTGATCCTGTGGTATTTGAAGATGCTGTAAATGCTTTGCAAGACGTTTTTATAAAATTTATACCTGACGAAAACGTCAGTATTGGTGATCATTACACGTCCATTGTTGGTCATTCAGTACGAGCTCAACTGACTTACAGCGGATTGGAAATATCATATTTGGACGGTAATCAAGTACGGCTTTTCTTACCGTTAAAGTACCTAATCTATTGTGGAGCATTTAGAAAAGTTACTCCAGTATCACCTGACAATTCAAACGGTAAGTATCTGTCATTTAAAACTCTAAATCAGATTTCACCTAGCGATAAAGCTATGGATCCTGTTTTGGTTGCCGTCGTATTTAAAGGTATTGGAAACTTCATCGCTCATGTTTTAGCAATTGACGACAATTACCATGCACTAAAATTGGTCAACACGATGATGCAATGCTATTACTCAAAGGAGTATTTGGCAATGCACGATGACAATTTATTCAAACCAGAACTGACGAACACGACATTTCTCAGTGATCCCAATTCATCTGCTTTTAAACCGAATTTTTCTCTATTTCCGTCTGCTGCAAATACCAATATAGGCGATAATGAAAATATAAAGCAACAATCAGCAACTACTCCTTTTTCATTACCAAAGAAGACAATAGTACCTAACGAAAATGCCAAGTTCATTGAGCATGATGGCTATTTGATGGATGATTCTGTATCTCATCAGCAACCTAACGTCATGGCATCTCGCAATCCTTACCAAACACCAGAAATAAATAATTATCTATCAAATCACTTTAATCCCAATGGCATTAAAGAAACATCAGGATATTTTACAGCAGTTGCCAACAATGACACAATGACATCAGCAGCGTTTCGACAACAAACGTTGCCGCCAATGACAGCACTTGAAAACATAAAGTTTTTACGTCAGCCACAGCAACCAGGAATCATTGGTGACGTCATGCATGAACCAGCAGCTCAACATGTTAACGATAAAGACATATTTAAACAATTTCGAATTACCTATGCAGATGGCCAAGAAATAACACAGGCAGATATTTCGTCAGATCCTAATCTTAGAAATACTTTAAGAAGTTTAGAATCTATCGATATAAATATAGCCAAAGGTTTAGGCTTAAATCAAGAGACAAACCATCCAGTCAATGACGAAGACGATTATCATCAACAACAGAAATACAAAGAATCTTTCAAAAATTATCACGATATTGTTGGTAATCCTTCACATAATTTAAACAAGCAACAACAACATAATTATTACAACCATGATCATAACAGCCATCAATATTCGCAATCACCAAAGCAAAACGTTATCGTTCGGTGGCTGAAGCCTTCAGACAATCATAATACTGCTAATCCTGTTGTTGTTGAAGAACAGATAAGACAGGTTAATCCGAAAGATGTGAACACTATAATTAATGAAGAAATGCATCCAAGTATAAATCAATCGAACGGAATTAAAATGGAAGGAATGCATTGTCCGTCTCATACTGTCCATGAATCACCTCAAACCGTAATAATTGAAAGATGGCTTCCACCACCAGCAGCGTTACAAGCCCATCATCATGTGTGCATAAACAAGAAAGATAAACCGAGTAAGCTCTTGATACCGATAACAGTTAATGAAACAAAATATGTAAAGCCAAATCCAGTTTTAATCGAACATATGCAGCCAATATTCCGAACTCGTCGTCGAGTAATTGAATCACACAAAATGCCTATTTGTACTAGGCGTTGTTAACTTGAATAAATTCGAACAAAATTATACTAACGCTATGAAGATAGCAAGTCATAAATAATCATTGGTAAACCTAATTTAGCATATGTACTTGGCTATGTCGAGCAAAAACTGGTTTTACTAGATCATTAAGTGTTCAGAAATGTTAATTCCATTTCTCTGATTTTATTAATAACGCAACACTATAATTCATTCATTAACTACCTGTGAACATTTCTATTAAATATTTGCTACAACAATGAAATAAAATAATTTCTTAATAAATGAGATTAGCTAACTAAATCTACTTATTTTTTAATATATATAAATTAAAAATAAAGATAAATTATTATAAATAATAAATAATTATGTAAGGTTTTATACAAATTATATTTATATAAAGTTAGAATTTAAAATAAAAGAAAATTGTCATTAATTGACTAATAAATAAAAGACGATGTATCAGAATAAGGACTAGAGATCGTTAGGAGCAACTGCTATGTTATTAGGTCAAAGCCCTTATTCCTCGAACCAATATAGCAGCGAGCCAAATAAATGCTAATTACGTATTTCCTCTGATGAAATTTGCTTATCTAGTATCTTATTCTAATACAAAGCATATGGTTTATAATCCATCCATAAAATGTTTCCGCTAATGATTTTAAATTTATTCTTTATATTATTGTGTTGATTTATATATTTTACTATTTTCTGCTTGATGTTATTTTTATAGTAACCCAGTTTAAAATATACATCTATTAAATTATTCAAATGATTTTGAAGAAAGCCAATATCATTACATATTGTTGCAATTCTTAAAATTTCATTATTTAATGTATTATATTTTATATTATATGGTATGCATGAATGCTCATGCAAAAATATGTTTCTTGTAAATTTAAATATGTCATCTTTACGATATAAATTAATAGTAGTTTTAGTTAATGTTAATTTAATGTTCATATCTAGATATACACCTTCTTTATCATTAATATTGGTTTTGTTAAGAATAAGGCTTTCTGGATAAATGTGCTCACTAATTGAATAAAAATCATTAGAATTAAATACACATATATCATCAATATATCGAAACATATATTTCATATCTACCTGATAGCATAGCAGTTTTTCCTGATGAACTCTAATCCTTATTCTGATACAACGTCTGTTTTTTATTTCAATTCATAAAAATGACTTTTTTTAATTTCAATTTTTTATTTTAACTTGATTTAAATTATAGAAAATCTAAAAACAATTATTAATTTTATTATTTAATTATTACATTTTGATTTAGCATTATTATGTTTTGTTTATTTTATAATTATATTAAATACGTATACTCAGTTAGCTGATTTGATTTATATAAATTAGATTTAGTTTTTACACAGTTATGAACAAATTCATATTCTATAAAGCTTATAAATATGTCAGCTATAATTGGGCTACTATTACATCTCATTAGAACACGTTCTATTTGTCTAAATATAGAAGGATCGCCCCTACTTTTAAATAATTTTGATTAATCAAAATATTTAAATTAGCTATAATTGGGATACTATTACCTCCTTTTATTTGCCTAAATATATATTATTTTAAATAATGTTAATTTATCAAATTTTTTAATTGAATTTCAATTACATCTTATCGTTCCTGAATATTTAATACATTTTATTGTTATATAAATATTAATTGTATAAAATCTTTTAAAATTATTTATTTTTAATTTATTTATAGTATAAAATACGTATACTTCGTTATCTGATCTGATTTAATAACTCCAGCAAGATATCTGCTACTTTAAGAGCGTTAAGTAATCTTAAGTATTAAAGGATGTGTCTTTGTGCAAGTAGCTTCAAGACATTAATAACGGCATAAGCTTTATGTTGTAAAGACTTGAAGTAGATTATTAAAGTATTATTATGAATAAGAATAGTACTTGTTCATATGCACTAAGTATTGAACTAGTGATATTACTTAGTGATATTATATGCCCTAAGTAATGAACTAGCGATAACTAATAACACTTTGTGAAGGATTGCATACAGTTCACAGGACGTTAAAGGAATATTTGCATATCTGATAAGATAATGCTGATAGATAATACTACAGAAAATAGTAAAATATATAAATTAACACAATATAAATATTTAAAATGAATTTAAACTCTTAAGTAGCAAATTTTTATGGATGGATAATAAATAATATACTTTGTATTAGAATAAGATACTAGATAGTTTTATTAGAGGAAATACATCATTAGCATGTATTTGGCCCCGCTGCTATGTTGGGTAGAGGAGTTAGGGGCCGAAACCTGATAGCATAGCAGTTCCTCATGATGACCTCTTATTCTGATACAACGTCTGTTATTTATTAGTCAATTCATAAAAATGAAGTTTATTTTAAATTTCAATTTTTTATTTTAACTTGATTTAAATTATAGAAAATTTAAAAACAATTATTAATTTTATTATTTAATTATTAAATTTTGATTAGCATTATTATGTTTTGTTTATTTTATAATTATATTAAATACGTAGACTCAGTTAGCTGATTTGATTTGTTACGGAGTTCGCCTTTTTGGCCCTATGCATCCACTTTTCTCTGTCCATCGCGCATTCTTCCATTACCTCAACTACCATCATATTCCTTCTTATTGTGTCCAGGCTTCTCTGCTTAGGACGCCCAAGGGGTCGTTTTCATGATACAACCAGGTACATCCCACTCCTTATGAAGGTGATTGTGTTTGCGCGGATTACATGACCAAACCATTGGAATAGTGATTCCCGTAATTTTTCTATAATTGGCTGAGCTCCTAATCATTTTCGGATATTATTATTTTTTATGTGATCGAGTAATGTGATGGGCCCTTCCACCTCAGTATTCGCATTTCCATCACTGCTAACTTGTGTGAGGTTTCGTTTGTAGCAGGACAGCACTCTGCTTCATACAGTGTGACTGGGCGAATGACGGTGCGCTAAATCTTTGATTTAAGATTATCTGGTATTTTCTTTTCGTATATTACGCTAGCCATCGCGGGCAATTTTTCCTATGCACAGTTGATCCTCCTAGTGATCTCAACTGCAATCGATTCGTATGATGCTACAGTGCTGCTCAGAAATGGAAAATCCTCTTTCGTTTTAATGCTAATACCATTAAAATGGAACTTATCTGTTGCGGAATCTCCTGCGTTCAGCATAACTGTATTCTTAAAATTTAGGTTTAGGCCATATTTTTCCAACTGATTTTTCCACGTACGGATATACAGGAAGGATGATAAAACGGATCCTTGGTTATTTACTCCTACACTTATTTGGAATGACGTGACAGTCCAGCGGTGGATTTCAATTTACCCACCGAGTGCGTGTATGGGATCTCTACCTACTCAACCATCTCTTCTGGCACATAATGTCGTCTTCGTGCCAACCATATAACGTTCATGGGCACTCTATTGAACGCATTTTCAAGGTCAAGAAAGGCAATATGCAGTGGCAAGTTTAAAACATTCAGCTACTTAATTGTAGAGTTAGTGAATATGTTTAATATATCAAAAAGCTGGATAGAGTTTTGTAAAGATGGGGGATTGTCATTTCCAAAGCAAACTTTATAATCGCAGAAAGATGATGTTATTTTGGTATTATTTTAAACACTATCGGTACGTTTTATGACTAGCATGCGTCTCAAAACCAGTGTGGCATCCAAATAAATCTAAGTTTGAATGCGGCATTTTCTCGCTAGCTTGCGAAAAACAAAATCATCCATATAATAGAGTTCGTAGTTCAATTGAATTAATTGAACTTTCACAATACACTCCAAATTTATTAGTATTGCTCTTTCATTGTTACATTTTGACACTTATTATAAAATAAGTATATATGATAATATTATGTTATATAATATTTACATAAAAATGGAAATAGCCAGTATATATTGTGACTAACAATTATAAATTCAGATAAAGTACATTGTGTATTGCTAACATAATCGCGATTAAATTAACAGATTTAAAAAAGAACAATGGTTTCCTCACCCTTTAAATAATTTTAAATTGTTAGAATTAAATTTAATTCAATTTAATTGACCTTATTTAATTTAAATGTAATTTGATTATTTTACATTTAGTACAACCATTTTATATAAACTTATAAAATAATAAATTTTAAATAATAAATAATAATTTTTAAATAATAAATTGTTTATAATTCTGAGATGTATCCAAGGAAATTTAACGTATTGATTTTCTAAAATTTTCGGCACTTGAACTTCGCTATCCAGCAGCGTATGTAATATATTTTTTATAAAATAATATTGAAACGATACCTGCTGAAGTAATAATACGGAATTCTTTCATCACGAATTTAAATCACGAATTTTTGGTTAAACACACTCTCGTCTTGGCAGAGTAAACTTCTTCTTTTAAAGTTTCGCTTGAGTAAACTTCTTTTAAAGTTTCGCTTTTCCTATCTCTCAATATATACATCCTCTCTTTTTGGATGTATATGCATGCAATCAATTTAGTTTATAAAATTAGGTTGCGGCTATGTCATAATTTTTCGGCACGATTGATTATATGAGCGGTTTTGTTGTTTAGTAGGACGCATAGCCTTGGGGAAAACTCAACCTAAAAAGCATTTTACAGATTTTAATCTCTAAAATTGAGAGTTTCATTTTTAATAGAAAAATACACACTTATATATATTCATGCAGGCAATTAAATTATTGGTTTGATCTAGTTAAAGATCAGGAATAATTAGGAAATAGCTAGTTTAATATGGGATTGCAATTACGTACACTTCAATATGTGTGTTGCATACGTTTAACCTAATAAATGTGTTTCAATAAACGCGTTTATTGAAACACATTTTCGATTAAAATCTTAATCCGTAGCAAATCGATACTGATTACGGCAAAAATGATGGTTAATGTTTGTTGCATTTAATGTTCATTAGCATTTTTTATTTCCATTTGCATCTTTATTAGAATTTGTGTAGTGTTTTGTTCATGTAGCATTTCGTTCATAACATTAAACAAATTGTAATAAAATATTTAGGCATCTGTTATCTGTATAGTAGTAAATAAAAACATTATCTTTTTTTGATATTTTCTTCAAAACTAAAATATCATATTTAGTAAACAAAGCAATCATCATCTTTTTTTAATCTAACTATTTTTTAAATATAATATTTTTTAGTTGAAATATAGCATTAACAGGTTCCCTTAAATGGGTCTAAAAATTTAAAGTCATTTACTAATAAAACCTTCGTTGGTTTAAAAAACCAATGAAGCAGAATGCTGGGCGAGGTAAGAATCCGATGTTGCGTTTGTAAGCGGCCGAATAGCTGTTTTTCTTATTGCTGAACTTGTCTATTTTGCGAGGGCAACTAAATAAAAATAATTTATTTAGTTGATTTATTTAATTTATTTTCGATTTTGCTCAAAATTTAAAATATATTACTAAATTATAACAAATATCGAATTTTATCATCACATTTATTATAAAATCTAATTATAAAATAATTAATTATGCAATAAATTACTTAATTTAAATTTAAACGTAATTTTTTAATTTTTTTAAATTTTATCACCACACTAATTATTAACTTAATTATAAAACAAATATTTAATTATAAAACAAATATTTAAATTTTATCATCACACTTTTTTACGAATAAAAATATCTGATATAATGACAAATTCAGTGATTTTCGTTGTTACTAATTGATTTGAGCATGTCTATACACTGTGCTCTCTGATACTAATTGCAGTATATCTTAAGTTCGGGATCCATATCGTCTTCTCTGTAAACTAAACTCAAAAAGAGAAACCAATGTAAAATAAGTAGGAATATTGGATAGCAGCTTAGATCAAAAAATAAAAACCGTTATTGCAATTGTTGTTGTTCAAGTTAAATACATAAGGAAAGTTGATAATAATGATTAAGATAAGAAACTTTGTAAATTTTATGTATTCTAAATATATTGCTAACAAGCATAACGGAACGATGTAATATACATCGATTTTATAAGCAATACTACAGACAAATAAGATACGTAAAGTATATTAAAATCGGCTATTATGCTATCCAGATATGTGATAATAAAGTATGTTCATATATAGATATAGATGGATTATATTGCTAAATTACTTTGATATCATAATTACATTGATCTAGTAGATACATAAACTCAGGTGCCAATGTCAATCCGGATTGGGGAAAAGGTTCTTCTTAATGTAGATGATTTCAAGTATCTTGGGTATTATTCTCAATGGACGGCAGGAACATCAAGGAGATTGAGAAGTAGATTTGTGCAGCTAACGCAGCAATGCGTTCTTGGTATAGGTCTGTCGCGGTGAAGCGGGAATTGAGTCCTCTGGCAAAGCTTTCGGTTTACCACGCAATCTTCGTTCCTATCTTAACCAATGGTCATTAGCTTTAGGTTATGACTGAAAGGATAATATCTCGGATACAGGCGACCGAAATGTGGTTCCTTCGCGGTGTGACCGGTCAAGGCCTTATAGATAAGGTTAGGAATTCAATCACCCGGAATGGACTCGGAGTAAAGTCGCTGCTTCTCAGCATCGAAGAAAGTCGGTAGTGGTGGCTTGGACAAGTTCTAAGGATGTTTGGGAGTCGCCTTCCTTGGAAGGTTTTCCAGGCCGGACTCTCTGGAAAGAGACCTCGAGGTATACCTCGATACCGGTGGAGAGATCAAATCTGACCGACGACCGTCTTGGGCTATCTGAAAGAGAACTCTGGTCTTTCGCCCAGGATCGCGATGTCTGGAGTAGTTTGGTTAGTGCACTGCCTCAACGACCCGACACCCGAACCAGTGGTTGACAGGAAAAATCTGATGTATTATAATCTGTTTTGTCTTGTCAAGAAATTGTTGTAGTAGATCCACAAACTCGATTACATATTACAGACAAAACAGAGAAAAATGCGTAGATAGGGTTTGATTGCAAACTTTCAAAGAGATTGTAACTTAAAACTATATAGATGAATTGTACATAGGATAATCATAATTGTATATAATGCGAACCTTTAAAGGAACAAATAAAAAACTAGAAAATGCCTTTAATTGCTTAATGTGCTAAAAGATATGTTGATGATTTATGAAACCATACAGCCCATATTCTACGGAAATTTGCGTTTTTGTTCGATATAATTTCATCGCTGAGATTAAGATTCGTATTTTCAAATCATTGCTTAATCGTATATAAAGAGGATATATTGTGTTGACATGAGCGGGATCTGACGCAAATACAACGAATACTTTTAGATAAATGAGTCATTTTCTTATTGCTTATTAAAATAAATGAAATAAACTAATATGAACATCGATTACTGTTTTTCTCGATTTATATCATTCAACTGTGAACACTGTCAAGAACAGTTGATCAGTTATTATTAGAAATTATTACAATTTTGAATTAATAATTTTGAACAGAAAGTGATTGCGTGACGAGTTATTGTGATTAGGCGAGAAAAGCCTTCTCGGCAAATCGTATCTATTAGAATAACAGAATATATTTATAGTTATTACAGGAACGAAGAAACAGAAAATATCCTTTATTTGATAAAAATTCTATATTTCGATAGCTCCTGCTATCATCATCAGGATTACAAAAAAAATGTTTCACAATTTGTTTCCCCCGTGTTTCCAACATTTATACAAAAATACAAGCATTGATGTGCCCCGCATTTCTACTTAAAAGAAAAAGAAAATACCGAGAAACAAAACAATCATCCACTAAAATTTTACACACATTAAAAAAAAACAAAAAGAAAAAAAACAGAATCATAAAACAAAATAAAATTAAAATCATAAAATAAGTGACAAAAAATACGAATTTAATAATAAAAATAATTTAAAAGTAGAATAATAAATTATAATTTAATCTAAACCAAAACAAAATAATACAATTAGAAAAAACAAACGAATTGAAAAAAATTAAATAATGTAATATTGAAATAATTAATTATAATTTAATTTAAGGTTGTAATCGGATTTATTATTAAGCATTAAATTAGGTTCTTTTTTTTATAAAATACGCTTCTTGAATAATGCGAGATAACAAGTTACTTTCAAATTATGAAATAGATGCATTTTCAAAATCAACCGAATGATTTAAACTCACAAAATGCTGAGCAACAGCACTAGAATTGGTCCATTTACGTACAACATTATAATTATGTTGTTTAATACGCTTAACCAAACCTTGACCCGTTTGACCAACATATACCTGTTCACATTCTTTACAAGGTATTTCATAAACAATGGCATCTTTGTTAAAATCTGGTTTACGCTTAAAAATGTTGTGAAGTTTAGGTAATTTTCTGTTAAAAATGTGCACTTTGTTAATACAACTATTTTTTATGTTATTGTTAATAAACTTTGAAAATACTGAATTTCACTTGTTACTAATAAAAGGTATTTTTCTATATAATGTTATCTTTTTCAGGACCAAAAACTTTATTTTTTTTTCGCTAAAGATTTAAATTTAGCTTTCCTAATAGCCCAAAGCGGAAAACCACATTTTAGTAAATTATTTGTGATAGCATTTTCTCTTTCACAAATTAAGTGATAGTTAGAACAGATAAGCCTGCAACGTAGGTAATGTGACGTAGCAGCGGAAATCAGCCAATTAGTTGGAACGTTTGAAGTCCAAGAAACAATATCTGGCCCTGTACCAAATTTTGTATAAACACATGTCTGAAGTATAGAAGAATTAACCCGCTTAACCAAGATATCAAGAAAAGGTATACCCACATGAGATTCAGAAGAAACGCACCATTGAATTCGATAATCCTTAGAATTTAGCGTATGGGTAAGGAAATCCTGTGTAACGCAATTCTGAGCAACCAAAAAAAACATCGGCAACATAACGAAACCACCTGAAAACTCCATCAATACTATTGACAAAATAATTTTCCCAATTCCTCATGTATAACTCGGACAATACAGGATCAAGAGGGTTGCCCATTGTTAATCCATCGATCTGATCCCACATTACAGATTAAAAAAATTACGTATTTTGGTTGATTTCATGATTAATAAGAATAACACAAAGTGGGTTAAGAGCTAATATATCAGAGAGCGGAAAGTTAGTGTAGAGGGAGGTGATGTCTGCTGTAAACAATGAATGTTCGAGAGCGTTATGTCCACGGATTAAACGAGAAAAATGAGGTCCATCCTTAATGTATGAGAAATGACTATCAGTTATATGAAATCGTAAAGTGGTAGCAATAAACTTTAAAATTTTATAAGAAAAAATAGAATATGAAGCCACAATCGGTCTTGTACAGGGTTGAACTTTGTGAGTTTTCGTCAATAAGTATAAAAATCCTGGTTTAGCATTTTTTGAAAGATAAGATTTAAGAAACTTATCAGAAATTTTCCCTTTAGAAAACAACTGCCGTAGGAATGTATTAAATTCACTTTGTCGAGTAGCTGTAGGATCATTATTTAATCGAACAAATTTATGGCAATTTAGTAATGAAAGACGCATTCGCGTATATTCTTCCTTTTACAAAACAACAAACTTGATCTGTTTATCAGCCTTGGTTACGACCAAGGTTGATAAAGGGACCAATTCGTAAAGGGACCAATCCTAGTGCTGTTGCTCAGCATTTTGTTAGTTTAAATCATTCCGTTGATTTTGAAAATGCATCTATTTTATCATTTGAAAGTAACTTGTTATCTCGCATTATTCAAGAAGCGTATTTTATTAAAAAGAACCTAATTTAATGCTTAATAATAAATCCGATTACAACCTTAAATTAAATTATAATTAATTATTCCAATATTACATTATTTTAATTTTTTTCCATTCGTTTTTTCCTTCTAATTGTATTATTATTTTGTTTTGGTTTAGATTAAATTATAATTTATTACTCTACTTTTAAATTATTTTTACGATTAAATTCGTATTTTTTTGTCACTTATTTTATGATTTTAATTTTATTTTGTTTTACGATTCTCTTTTTTTTTCTTTTTGTTGTTTTAAAAATGTGTAAAATTTTAGTGTATGATTGTTTTGTTTCTCGGTATTTTCTTTTTCTTTGAAGTAGAAATGCGGGGCACATCAATGCTTGTATCTTTGTATAAATGTTGGAAACACGGGGAAAAATTGTGAAACATTTTATTGTAATCCTGATGATAATAGCAGGAGCTATCGAAATATAGAATTTTTATCAAATAAAGGATATTTTCTTCTTCGTTCCTGTAATATATATTTGAAATGGAAGAAGATTGTGGGTTTAGTATTTATTACCTATATATTAAATAAATACAATTCCTATTTGAATCCAATTCTTATTTAATTAAAAATTTCAAATTCTTCAATTATTTTCTTTGGATAATTTATAAAATAAAGATTATACGTCATGCGAAGAGATCGCTGTGTTATTTACTTTAAGCATCATGATCACACATGATCAAATATATAAAATATATACGTTTTACTCAGTAATATTTCTTTCTATCAGTATCTTATTTAAATTTAAAAATATCACATTTTGTTAATTAAATATTTAATTCTCGTCTATAATATTCAGTTAATTTTTATTGAAAAAAGATAATAATTCATTTATATTGTCAAATTTCAGATAAATTTTTATAGATGAATATATAATATCGCTTCTGAAAGTGACTCCTTGATCACGTGATCTTTATGATTAACTTAAATCGTTATTTTTCATTTCTCGGCCCTTTATTTTTTGTGTAGATTAACTTTGCTTATAGAATTTTAAAATATAGAGTTCAAGAATCATATTTTTTGAGTAAATTAAGTTAAATTTACGATCTATGAAAATATTTTACAATCGGCTGCAAGATACATTACGCAATTTTGTAATGTTTTATCTATTGACTTTACTATTCGCTTCAATTAAACTATCTAGATTTTACAAACATTTAAACTATTTTATTTAGTTCTTAATCATTATAATACAGATTCTTTACAAATAGTAACACGTACCATTTTGATTTTAAGATGGAAACATTTTGGACTTTAGATGTTGTACTTCTTTTGAGAAATATGGTTACCTATTACTCATCGAGCAATTACTCTAATTATATTGACGGCAGAAAGTGATCAGTAAATATTTTTGGACTCTGATATTTATCAAATCTATCAAGCAAAACGTGAAACACTATAATATTCTTATAAATGTATGGTGGCAAACCATTTCCATGCTTGGGATAACTAAAAAATTTCAATAATTTTATTTTCTTAAATTAAATATATACATAATAAAACTGAAGGCGAGGGGACATTTGTATTTATTTTTTCAAAGAAGGCACACAGCTCGCTATTGTCAAAGATTGTATTTTATCTTTTAAGTTTTTTACTTAAAAAGACTTTAGAGATAACAAATATAATCGTTGATAATGCCGAGCCTGACTGAAATATTGAAGATATTCGAAATATTGAAATAATCGGAGATAACTATTAATCATATATACATAATATTTGTAATTATAAATGCAAATAGCTGTTTATGTTTGATGAATATAAATTACTTTATGTATACAAGTAACACGAAACTATAGACAGGTCATTAAACTAAACCGCTTCCATCTCGATTTTTACCTATTTGAATGGATATTTATTCTCTTAGACACTGTATATCGATATAGATAAGTATTGCGTTCTTAGTTTAATCAATTAACGTTCTAATTGATTTTATAATTATGTTAAACAAAATAGGAAACAGTTTTTATGTGAAAATATTTTTTTGAATAAAAGAGAGTACTAAACGTACTCACTTTTGGCGAAATCAATTCGAGTCATCTTTCAACTCTAAATCTCATTGAAAAATCTTAAACTAAATTCTTTCACGATCATCTCCCCCGTTGTAATATAAATCCTGATTGTTCAGGGCGTTTAAATATCGAGAAAAATAGAAAAAGAAATTATTGTTCACAAAAATTCGACTATTGCAATTGTCCTTTTCAAGTGATATGACTATGTTATTTTGTATCATTTGAAGTGTTACGGTAACAATTTTAGAACTTATCGAACGTATCATTGGTCAATAAATCTTGATGAATTTTCTTCTTATCTACAATCTAAGCTATCTAATTTAATTTCCCTTCCACCCATATGCCCCTTGTATTCTCTCTTCTCTTTAAATACTTCCCTCCCAGCGCTAATCCACCATCTTCCCGTTTCGTCTGATGAAGTTTCTTCGATTCTTCTATCATTACCTAATAAAACATCTTCTGACCCAATTCCCACTCACTTGCTTAAAAATATATGCTCCTCTATCTCACCTTTCCTAACCACATTGCTCAACTTGTCTATCGGCAACCGCACATTTCCTTCCAACTGGAAATGCGGAACTGTTCGCACTATTCTTAAAAGCAATATCTTGACCCTTGACTACAATCTTCGTACCGTCCTATCTCACATCTCCCAACCCTCTCTAAACTCTTTAAGCGTCTTTTTCAAGTAAGTTAATGTATATCTATTTTCCTCCAACTTATTTCCTCCCTTCCAAGCTGCCTTTCGCTTTAATCACTCTACTGAAATTGCCTGTCTTAAAGTTTATAACGACTTATTCATATCGCGCGATCATAAATTATGTAGTGTCATAGTTTCTCTTGGTCTCTCATCTGCTTTTGACTTCGTCGATCACTCGATTCTTCTCCGTAGTTTTCGTCATGATTATGGTTTCTCTTTACCCACTATAGCTTGGTTTTCTTCATATATATCAAACCGCACATTTCGCGTCTGTTCTAACTCTTCTCTTTCTCATTTTCTTGCATCCCGTCCGGTGTTCAACAATGCTCCTTTGCTTTTCTCTCTTCTTCTCGGTGACTTGTCTTCGATTTCTCACACGTTTAACTCCCATATTATGCAATATGCTGATGGCATTCTCATCTATATTCATGCCCCTGTTTATCGTATTCATGATCTTAGTGTTTCTGCTTCCAACTATCTTGCCTCAATTTCTAATCATATTTCTTCCCTTTATCTTTCTCTGAATCCTAATAAATCCAAAATTATGTGGATCATTCCTAGACGCCTCGGCTTAGAACCTCCATCCGCATCATAGACTTTACAGTTCTTCATATCGTTGACAATCTCGTTTTCCTACGCTTTCATTCCGATAACATACTTTTACTTAAGCCTTTCGTTAGAGATAACGCACACTCATCTACCTTGATTCTCCGAAACCTCAGTCAAATTCGTAAATTGATCAATTTCCCTTCTTGTATGATTATCTTATATTCTCTCTTATTCTCAAGATTTGATTACTGTCTTAGTCTATTTTCCAACTCACCTAAATCCACTCTTATTCCCCTACAACGCATCGTCAACGCAGCTGTCCGAATTCTCCTCCGTCTTCGTCGTTTTGATCATACATCCTACCATCTTGCTTCTCTCGATTTGCCTACAATTTATTGTCGTGTTCAAATTCGTCTTCTTATCGTTGCTTTCCGCCTTGTAACTTTTCATACCCCTTCATTTCTTAACCTTCCTTTTCTTGATAATTCTCGTTCTGTTTACTGTTCCTTGCGTTCCCGTAAATCCCTTCTTTTACATGTCCCAAACTACTCTACCTCCTTTTGACTCCGCTCCTTTCTGGTGGCTGCTCCTCTATCGTGGAATCATATGCCCATTCATATATGTCAATCAACATCAATGTCGTGCTTCAAATGCCAAATCCGATTCCATTTAAACAATTTAACTAATTTATCTGTATGACTTTTGCTGCTTTTTGCTAGTTAGTGGACATGTAAGCGTGCAGTTGGCACGCATTTGCCACGTTAAATAAATTATTAAAAAATCCGTTGATTAATAATATATTATAAATTAGCCGATGAGTTACGGCTCGTTTCTCTAGATCATAATGAATAAAGAAAAGCATAACAATGAAGAAAACAGTTTGTTTAAAATGAAATCAGAGTTGCCGTGAATCCGAAAGGTTATATAGTGCGGTCAAAATTGTTGGATACTTTAACAGTCAATAATGATAAATATATTATACCCTAATTGATGACAACGCTATCTTGGGTATCTTAGCAGAACCGATGCAGTCTTTGATGATTTAAGAGAGTTAATCTATGTCAATGTAGCCACTCAGAATTACGGAAATACATAATTCTGAATTACGGAATTACGAAATTATTTCGAAACTACTCATAATTACGGAATTACGTAATTCTTAATTACCGAATTGCGCACTTTATTCCTAACTAGGAATTAACTCGTAGCTACACAGAATTACGGAATTACGTAGTTACTCAGAGTTCGGACACTGTCGGAACACCTAAGAGATGTAACTTCTGACAAAATGGCAGGTCCTTGGCAGGCAGGCCGAGTGGCTTACCGAATATCGATTAGTACGAATCAGTGTTTTTGCACAGATGTGAATATGTCCCGATAAATGTGCATATCATGTGAGATTCAATGAGGGCACGATATATTATTCTAAACCTACGTACATCTAAAAATCAAAAAGATCGCCTAGTGATGCTAATTATAAGACGATAATTTGATGACACGTTTGTGATATCAATTCGGTGAACGTATAATAAATACACTGTTACAGCTAAATCATCGATTTTGTTCATGATATAAATATGTATGTTCCCGATTTTATAAGAACTATGAAGGTATAAAGAACTATCGAAATGTCTATATTTGGTAGCATTTATCAAAAGCCCATTAGATATGTATTATTAATGGAGTGTACGAATTTTATACCATCAAAATGATCACGAATTCTTCTCCAAACATTTTGGTCATCTGCGTACATAGTACACTTAGAAGATAAAGAATCGGTGATACTATTTACAGGTGTTCATATTTGTATTTCCTCCACGTGTTAACAACTAAAAAAGATTTATTTTTACGCGGCAAGTGCGTGCCGGCGCACGCGCTTATGACAACAACAAAAAATCTAAATCATGTTCCGAGGAGGTGGGTACGAAGGAAGTATTTGAATGTGATAAAGGAGGGAGTGCAGCGGACGTCGTGATGGAGCTGATGCCAGGCGAGGAGGCGGCGACGAGGAAGGATCGGAGATAATAGTTGTTAGAGTAAATTCAACAAGTATGTCAGGTTCGGAAGTTTCGTTAGTTAGTGTATAATGCCTTTCATGTTTAACACATGGAATATTGAATTCGCCGACTATTTGATATTCTTTCTGTTTTGAGCATTTCCGTAGTGCGCGAACGAATTCATCGTCCAACACGTAAGTTTTTGGAGACCGGTAGCCACACTAATTCAAAAATGCCCTCTAGATGCGTCAATTCGACTGACAGAAACTCGCATGTCCCCACTACATTTATCTATTTGACTATCGAATTAATCAAGAAGTTTGTTTTGACAAAAATAGCGACTGCTCCGCTCCTTCGATAAACTATATCGGCACGATATAAGCTATAGCCAGGAATACACATCCCATAGTACGAAGTCATAATAGTCTTTATCATAAGCTTGCCATCTATCTTAGGCTAGCAAAAGAAAAATAATTAAAAGTTACATTCAAAGATAATCACAGTTTGATCACGCAAATATCTCAGTGCACTTGGTATGAAGGATTTGGAAAAAGTTTTTGTCCAACATGTCGTCAACTCGTATTTAATCAATCGTCTCAAATGATATTTATGTTCAGTCGTTTTAACCATTATATTTGGAAATTTTGCAAGGCTTCAGCAGCGCCTAAAATATTTCTCGATGATAATTAGTTGATCTAAGTCAGTAACATCGCTATTGAATATTCGCGATGAGACCTTCTAAATATGAATTAGCTGAAATATGCAACGCTTTGCCATATTCATAAAAGTTGGATAACAATATATCATAACCTGGATAATTAGACTATTATATGAGTTCCAGTCGGTGACACGGCATGTCTAAGTACTTTCGCCTGCGGAGTAGATACAGTCGTGAATGCAGTTGCTGGTAACATTGTTTATGTGAAAGTTCCTCCATAGATGTTCAGAGAGTTTTATTCCTCATATTTTGCTATGTTGGACCTGACGATATCGATATTTATAATTTGGTTTATTGCATCTTCTGTGCTTGACTATCTTTGTATATGGTATTATCAATGACATTTGTAAGAGCTTAGTAAAATATCATTACGACTACACCACGATTCTATATGATCTAGTTCAGATGTAACAGCGTTCTGTAATTAATCTGGATGATCGCCAGATATAATAAAAAGGAGAAATTTATTTTTAGTGTCAAATACGTGCCTATAAAACGACAAAAAATAATCAGAGTGATAAAAAATAATTCTGCAGATGAATTTTGAATAGTGTGGACAAGGAAGTCGAGCGGATGTACGAAGGGAGCGAATTTCAAGCAGGAGAAGAACAACAGGAAAAGAACAGAGGCGGTAATTTGTCGAATAATTTAGAGTGTACAGAAGAAGGGAATGCTATGATCTTAAGGATAAAGAAGCAAGACGAGATTCATCGAGATATGGGAGATGCAAGTATGGTGGGGAATTGTGATGCATTACACTATTGGTCACGGTAATAAAACTAAACTGGACGACGGCTAATTGTGCGTAAACGGCAGAGACGTAGGAGAACGCGAACTGCTGTATTTACAATACGTTGCAGAGGTAGGAGAGTAATTTCGGGAGTGTTCGAAAGCAGGCTAAGGCAATAATCGATTCGGGAAAATAAATTGTTGGATAAAAGGGAAAGACGGGCGCGAAAAACGATCAACCTACGAATACGGCGAATATCAAGTAGTTACAGGAGCGAGGAGCGGACTTTATCGGAAACAAATGGCTTGAAAGAAAGATGATTGTCAAAGTGGAAACCGAGGAATACGATATCATTAACGACACGAAGAATGGTTGAGAAGATATATACAGTAGGTGGAGTAATGTTGAGGTGAGAGGGAATTATCCCCATGATTTTGAACTTAGCAAGATTGTGTGATAGGTGAAGCGAAGGAAGGTGATGGGAAACGAATAAGAGGCAAGTGGATGAACTGGATACAATATCATCGATTAGTGAGAAGGGTAGATAAAAGTAGAGGAGAATGTCATCAGCATATTGCATATCATGAAAATTTTTGTTCTGATTATTGTAGACTGATCACCGAGAAGGGAGAAAAGAACGGGACCTAGTACTGAGCCTTGATAAACACTGTGTGAGAGACAAGACGGTTGAGAGACAGAAGCTGAATGTAAACTGAAAGAACGATCAGATAAATAAGAGGAAAACCATGCTACAGCGGAGTCAGAAAATCCATAGTCATGACGAAGCCGATAGAGAATAATATAATAATTGACGATGTCGAATGCAGATGAGAGGTCGGGGAAATTATAACGCTACAAAATTTTTCCTCTTGTGATTGTAGAAGATCACCAAAGACTTTGTTACACGCTAATTCGATGATAGAATAAGGTTGGTTGAAGAGATATAAGGACGGAAGTGAACTGTCGAGAGAGTGTTTTTTCAGAAATGGACGAACAATGGCAGATTTCCAGTTTGACGGAAAAGTGCCACTACGGATAGAAGAATTTAACAAGGTTGTTAAAAGCGGAGACACCGAATGGCAAATAAGCTTAAGTAAGTACATAGTAAGATGGTTGGCAGGAGAAGATTTGTTTGGAAATGAAAGAACTTTTAAAACTTCGTCAGAAGAAATAGGAAGGAGATAGAAGAGTTTAGGAAAAGATAATTGTATTGAGGCAGTCGATGATTGAAAAGTTTAATGGATATATGATAAAGTGTTAGCATATTCAAATTGAAGAAAAGAAAACAATTTTGGATCGATGTTAATAGGTGTTGAAGAACGTGATATGAGTGAGTTTAAAGTGTGCCAAGTAGACTTTGGCTCTGAAGAACTAAGTTCATTCTGCCAGAAGAGTGTCACTTACTTCGTAGAAAGTAATAGTAACTTCGAATATTTAGGTAGTCATCACGATACTCGGAGAAATAAGTAGAACCTCGTTTGAAGAAACGGAGATAAATGCGAAAAGCGTGACGCATACTGCAATACAAAATTACATAAATGGAATAAAACCATGGTGTACTTCACGAACGCTTACGAGTGATCGGCGAGTTAATATGTAATCGAGAATTGTTATGAGCTCAGAATCAAACAGAGAGGATAGAAAATCAACGGAAATTGAAGGCGAATTAGGCGACACAAGAGCTAAGCCAAAAATAGCAGATCGAAATAAAGTAAGATTGAGGAATTTCCACGGTTGATTGAAGGTAGGCGAGACTCGAGATAAAGCAAGCTGATCAGTAAGATTTAGGTTAAGTAGAAAGTGGTCAGAGAGACCAGGATTTGAGATATTAAATGAAACATGTGTAAAGAAACGGAACGGATTTGCATGAAATCATGGGTAACGCCAAGTATATGAGTGGGAGGGATCCGTAGTAAATAGAGATTATAGTCAGAAAGAAAGTTTTAGTGACCTAGATGTGATAATTTCGACCAATCTTCAACCCAGCTTTCATATAGAACATATAGAAAAACTAATCCCGAGATAGCTCAAGTACCCCAGAGGCGCACTTGTGTTTCGCCATTCAATGAAAGATGCTAAGCCAGTTTTAGGGCCCACCTGGCTTTCTTCATGATACGTCTGAGTCTATCTAGGTCAGCTTTCGCCGAGCAATTCACGTAAAGGTGAACCCCAGATATTTTACTCGACTCGTAAAGATGGGAAGTGGTTGAGATTGCAAAATGGAGGAGAGTGCAGATATTGCTAATCTCTTAAGCTTCTTTTTGTTAACAGGGGAACCATGAAATGACGACCACCTGCGATTTGTTGGAGTTTAAAATAAAATTGTATTATGGTAACTGCTCTTTTAATCTTAAAAAGAAACGACTGATATCCAAGACAACATCTTTGCACCTTGGTATACAACAATATTTCATCCCTGTTAATGATTCTTGCAGGCAACATAAGGGATCTAAGAGAAGAGATAACAAAAGGAATGGAAATGCGGTCAAATGCAGCAGAAAAAGTCAAGAAGAACAGCAACACAAGTTGATAACTATTATCTTGACAAAAATGATACACTTCACCTATTGCAGTATGGACCGAGCGATCTTTTACGTACCCATGAAAACCTGGTGGGATTAAATTTCGCCTGCTTAGATGATCGCGGATTTTACGCGCAAGCGCTTATTCGTAAATGGAGATGAGGGAGTTTTGAATCGAAATGGCCGCAGATCTTTATGACATGAAATCGATTTATTTTTTGGTATAAAAACTCGACGGCTGATATTAGTGTCAGCAACATCGGATGGGGAGGCTAGTAGTATTGTGATGGCGACCTTCTTTCTCTGACTGTGCCAAAAGCTGACAGACCCGAGTGGAGAGTGGTGCATGGGATTTTGAGGTGGCTTGAAGTGGCTCCCAGGAGTTCAGGGGGACAGATTAGTTCCTGCTCCTGAAGTCACACCAAGGCGGGATTGGTTGGGGAGATTGAGTGGCTCCATAATTATGTAGGGATAGTGACTCCTCCAAAACTTTGTCAAGGCCTATGCTACCGATCCAACCCAAGGCTTTATCCTTCCAGCAGACAAACTTCTCCTTTTTGAATATCCTCCAGAAGAAAGACTGAGAAGGGTTAAAAGGTGTAGCATTTTAGCTAGGACCTTGGGTGTTGTTGGAGTGGGATTGTATATTCGACCTTTATAGGTAGTCGATAGGAACGCGGTAGCTCGCGATGAGAGGTAGGAATTAAATTCGGCCAAACTCTTATTTCTAATTCTGGAGAAGAGTTGAATAGCTGACTGAAAGAAAGCAACTCTGATGGGATCAAAGTGAAACCTCATTCTAAGCAACGTATATTCCTCTATCCGCCAACGAATAAGGTCATGAGAGGTGGTCTATTGTTGTCGCAACTGCTCAGTACAGATGGGTTTCAACATCCACATCTTATGTAGCATTAAAATGTCAAGGAGAGAATAAGTTGTTGAACAATGAACGGTAGAGGAAGGTATTTTGTGAATAAGGTAGTCGTTTCTGGCTCTGCAGATTGCTGCATTAATCCAGCTACCAGTTCTGTAGTTGAAGTTATCAAGTAACATGTCATGACCACTACATTATATGCAATTGAGGAGGTCATGGTTCTTGTGAAATTCTTTCGGCCGGATATTGGCATTGGCTATGTAGATGCGTTTACCGCTTTTACAGAGTGATATAGCCAAACAAGACATGGCTGGACAAGATTAGTTTAATAAAAGGGAAAATCTTAAGGAGCTCTTAACTAGGGTTAAAAGACCTTGAGATGAAGAGGATTGAGGTGTGGTTATGTACGGAGTATAGTGGGTGTATATGTGCTTTGGGATAAATCGAGTAATGTCCTGGTTGAGACGGATAGACTGCGTCTCCTGAAGGACTATAACATCCATATCTACCAGATAGAAGGCTAAGGGCGAAGCACCTCCCGAATTCAACTGAAGGATATTCAGTGAAAAAGGATTATGATTACTGTTCATTGTGTTGATTTAACTTGAGTGGGATGCCTCTTCCTAGTCGGAACCGGAGGTGAGACGGTTGCCTCTCTCCCACCCGTCCAAACTAGGTGGAGTCACTTGCCCACGGGCATTATCTTTAGATCTGGAGGTGACCGGATATAAATATAATGGAAATCTGAATCTATAACAGAGAAAGACAAGTTATGCCCCAGGAAGTGGTTACATGAGGTATTCTCAATGCATTCTACCTGGTTCACAGATATTGAGCAGAAGGTCACGGGTATCGGAAGGCAATTTCTTCCCATTATTAAACGCATATTAGACACATTGTATTCTTTTTTCAAGAGCATGTACGTCGTCTTCTGACAGAAAGGACGGAATGTTATTTATTTTTACGGAAGCCTGAATTGGCTTGAATGTTATCGTTCCAAAATCAGAAAAACTTCTCTTGAAAAACTCCATGTAGGCAACTGCGAGGTCTGAGGTACAGGAGAATATTCGAATCTCATCTTCAAAATATTTTATATAGTTTAATAATATCCTTTTTTTGTACATTTTTGTGAATCCTCTCAGAAACTTATTGAATAAGTTCTGTTTTTCGAATGGTTGGAGGAGTTTCAGATTACAAGATTTACCAATTTTGACACAGGAGGTAGATCTCCCTCCGTGCTCGAGATCAAATTTAAGGAACAAACTCCACTTACCTCATTTTCTGCATTTGATGGAAAATTTGTTTTCGTAGTATGCTTTGATCGCTCCGTCGTATACTCACTTTCCATCGTTTTGAGAATGTACTGTAATTTTATTATAAACGTTTACTTATTACATCGGAGATTACTTTCAGCATTCAAAATGTGTACGTGCGAACAAGTATCGGAGCATCAAAGCTCTGGCAATTTTCGAGATAAATCGCTAATTTCAAGCATGCAGGTTAGTAAAGTTTAGTCTTTTGACAATACAATGGAGTTTAGTCCCCAAAATGGAGAATCTGGTTATCATATAGTTGCTTGCTCCTATGGAAAGGAGCAACTTATTTAATATTTTTCTACGGAAATTTGCTTTGCCAAATAAGAACAGAATCCTATTCAATTCTGTAAAATATTTTGAAATTAGATTAAAGCCTCTTTTTACACTGATGACCTCGCCAAAGCATATATGACTTTCTTCAATAAGAATTACCTCGATCAACGTGTTGTTATCTTCAAGCCAATACAGGCGTCGATTAAAATCAATAACATTCCAACATACCTGTCCAGTGAAGAGATCACCTAATTGGAAAAATGACTTCAAAATCGCCAATGTTAGATTCGTTAACGGCAAAAAGGATTTCCTATTATTGTCGCCTCCGTCAATGATGCGGTTCGTCTTTCAAACTCAAAGTTTAACTCCTTTGTGAGACATAACTTAATATTTACAATGATTGAATCTGACTCACTGACCTACCCCCACTGCAACACCTGTCATCCATGGGGGCACTGGCCAAGTGGTTGTAACAGTCCACAAACATGTGGGGTTTGCGGCGCTTCGGACAAGCATGAAAAATGCTAGCTGAATTCGCTGTACTCCAACTGGGGGCAAGAAAGGCAACCTTCTCGCTCATGGTTATGACTAGAAGGAGGCGTCTCACTCCAGCTAACTTAACACAATGCAAAGTAATCGAGAGCCTTTTTCACTAAATATCCTTCAGTGGAATTCGGGAGGTGCTTGTGCCCTTAGCCTTTTATCTGGAAGATATGCAGATGTTATAGTCCTTAAAGAGAGGCAGTCTATCCGGCTGCTCAGGACATTACTCGATTTATCCCAAAGCACATATACACCCACTATACTCCGTACATAACCACACCTCACTCCTGTTCATCTCAAGGTCTTCTAACCCTAGCTAAATGCTCCTTAAGATCTTCCTTCCTGTTAAACTATCTTGTCCAGCCATGTCTTGCTTAATTATATCTCTCTGTAAGAACGGTAAACGCATCAGCATAGCCAATATCTATATACGGCCGGAAGAAATTTATAAGAACCGTGATCTCCTCAATCGTATATTAGGTAGTGGTTATGACATGGTACTTGGTGACTTCAATGACATAACTGGTCGTTGGATTAATGCAGCACTCCACATAGCAAGAAACGACTATCTTATTCACAATCCACCTGCCACTACCTTTTATTCCTCAACAACAAATTCACTTTTCGACATTTTATCGTTACATAAGATGTGGTTGTTAAAACTCATTTGCACTGAAGAGTCGCGCAGAATCTGACCACATCTCATGACCTAATTCGTTGGCGGATAGAGGAAGATACGTTACTTAGGATAAGGTTCCACTTTGATCCCATCAAAGTGGCCTTTCATGCAGCTATTCAACTATTCCCCCTAATTGGTAATTAAAGTTTGACCGAATTTAATTCCTACCTCTCATTGCAATCTACTGGGTTACTTTCTACTACCTATACATGTCGTTTATACAATCCCACTCCAACAAAACTTAAGGTCCTAGCCAAAATATTACAACTTCCTAATCTTTCTGTTTCTACCACACGGGCCCTCTCGAATGAATACTGTTGAATACAATATAGTGCTCCAGTACTATATCGAGTACTGGACAACTAGATATAGGTTCCAGCTGAGCAGAGATAAGGCGAACATTGTTCGCCTTAACCCTTCTCAATCTTCCTTTTGGAAGATATTCAAGACAAGTTTGTCTGCTAGAAGGATAGAGCATTAGGTTGCATTGGTAGCATATGACTTGATAAAGTTTTAGAGGAGTCACTATCCCTACATAATTATAGAACCACTCAATCTCCCCAACAATTCCCGCCTTGGTGGGACTTCAGGAGCAGGGACTTATCTGTCCCAAATATCCAAAACTCCTAAGGGCCACTTCAAGCCACCTCAAAATTCCATCCACCACTCTCCACTCGGGTCTGTCAGCTTTTGGCACGGTCAGAGAAAGAAGGTCGCCATCACAATACTACTAGCCTCCCCATCCGATGTTGCTGACACTAATATCAGCCGTCGAGTTTTTATACCAAAAAATAAATCGATTTCATGTCATAACGATCTTCGGCACATTTCGATTCAAAACTCCCTCATCTCCATTTACGAAAAAGCGCTTGCGCGTAAAATCCGCGACTATCTAAGCAGGCGAAATTTAATCCCACCTGGTGTTCATGGGTACGTAAAATATCGCTCGGTCCATACTGCAATAGATGAAGTGCATTAGTTATCTCTTCTCTCAAGTCCATTATGTTGCCCGCAAGAATTGTTAAAACGGTGGAAATATTGTTGTATACAAAGCGATTCTTCTATGAAGACGACCCTGATGCATTTCAGTTTTACCCTAACACTGGTGTGCCTCAATGATTCACTTTCTCCAATCCTATATATTGCTGCCTCCATTGCACTATACAAGAAATTCATGCGAGATCAACATCAAGTAGTACATGCTGATGATACCACAACACTGTTCTCTGGACGCAGGTGTAAAGATGTATTCCCTGATATCAGCCGTTTTTTAAGATTAAAAGATCGGTTACCCTCATACAATCTTGTTTTAAACTTCGAAAAATCGCAGGTGGTCGTCTTTCATGGTGCCCCTGCCACCAAAAAGAAGTTTAAGTGATTAGCAATCTCTGTTGTCTCTTCCATTTTGCAGCCTCAATCACTTCCTATCTTGAGGGAAGTGATTATACTGGGGGGGGCTCAGATCCCACTGGACCTGACACCGTAAAGACAAATGAAGACATTTAGAACTGACATTGTGTTTTTAATCTGTTTTCTGATGTTTTTATGTTTAAATTTTTTTAGTAGTTGTACCTTTTTTTTTAACAAAGTGTATTAGTACGTCGCTGATCACAATTTACCACGATTAGAAGCGTGCCCTATAGAAAAATAGTTATTTGATAATGTTTTTATTTATTTAAATACCAAAAAGGATCCAACTAAAATTACTTAAAGAATAGCGGTATACAAAGTAATCAATGGCAGATCACGATTATTTGCAATTTCATACACGTCTACCGATAGTATTCCTGAATGAAACCCAGCACTTTTCGAAATTAAAGATAAAATACAGTTTTACATTGATAAAACCAATTGTGTTTATGTGATACAAGACTGACTAGAATTTATTTACGAAATAGTGCGAAAATAGAAACTTTGTAGTCCTGGCATATATTTAATCGGATGCAAAACGAATATACATATTATTTATAGTTTAATATATATAGTTTTTAATATTGAAAATATTTGATAACTTATTATATTGTTTTAATTTTTCTTTTATAATCAGAACAGCTAACTGAGTTTACGTATTTTATACTATTGATCGTAGTATATAATAGTATATAAGATAATAGTATATAAGATTTTATGCAATTTATATTTATATCAAGTAAAAATTTAAAATAAACAACAGCAGTTTCTTGACAAGAATAATCAAAAAATATAAAAGATTTTTCATGTCAACCACTGGTCCGGGTGTCGGGTCGTGAAGGCAATGCACGAACCAAATTACTCCATACATTTCGATCCTGGGCGAATACCAGAGTTCTCTTTTAGATAGCCCAAGCGGTCTTCGGTCAGTTTCGAAATTTGATCTCTCCACCTGTACCGAGGTCTACCTCGAGGTCTCTTTTCAGAGAGTCCGGTCTGGAAAATCCTCAGAGGAAGACGAACCAAAGACATTCTTAGAATGTGTAGTAGCCACCTCAGCTGACTTTCTTCGATGTAGAGAAGCGGCGACTTTATTCCGAGTCCATCCCGGATGACCGAATTCCTAACCTTATTTATAGGGCTAAGACCAACCACACTGCGAAGGAACTTCATTTCGGTCGCCTGTATACGAGATATTATCCTTTCGGTCATAACCCAAAGCTCATTTAAATTTGATTATAAAGTATCTTATTTTAATACAAAGTATATTATTTATTATCCATCCATAAAAATTTGCCACTTAAGAGTTTAAATTTATTCTTTATATTATTGTGTTGATTTATATATTTTACTATTTTCTGCTTGATGTTATTTTTATAGTAACCTAGTTTAAAATATGCATCTATTAAATTATTTAAATGATTTTGAAGAAAGCCAATATCATTACATATTGTTGCAATTCTTAAAATTTCATTATTTAATGTATTATATTTTATATTATATGGTATGCATGAATGTATTATTATAATAGAGATATGATATGACTATAATCAATTAAGCTATATAATTAATCTAGTGAAGTTATATAATTAAATTATATAAATTGTAAATTATGAATTAGTAAATTATATAATTATTATATAATATTTTATTGATCCATCATAGAAACGTCAGTATGTTGGAGCTACAAGTAAAATGCTTGTGCTGCAATTTCTTAGTAATCTATTGTTTTTAATATAAATTTGCTTAAGATGATACCCAATTAATATCTAATTTATTTAGAATAGATCAATTTCTAAAGGAATACGATTTAAGAACACTTTTAAAATTATATTCTTCAAATATTTGGTTACTATATAACATTATTGTCATAATGCTTTAATATTACTGATGTTCTACAGTCACTAAACATTATTTCTTTAACTTTAAATTTATCTGAAACAATCTTCATTATTTTGTTTACAACTTTTCCTTTCAATGTTCATTTGTCTGCAACTTTTCTTTTCACTATTTGAACCAGTCACACATTATTTCTCGAATGTATAGTTTTATTCACTCTCCAATTTTTTTATTACTCACTTTGTTTTAGATTTTTTGCATTCTTCTCTAGACTTTATCTAATATTGCATTCTCATTTCCTTAACGAAATATCTTATAACATATTATTATATTGAGCGCCGTGTGCTTGACATTGATCGGCGTTTGCGTTTCTTTCTTAAAATATTAAAATTTTATTATTTTTATCACTGAAGAGTATGTTTTCCTTTGAACTACTTAGAACACCTCACCAACAACCACTCGTCAGAAGCTGCAATTTGACATTAACAATATTTTACTTTTCTTATGATATAATCAGTTAGTTAAATTTCGGCTGATCTTCCTCCAGAGTGTGAAACCTGATAACAAAGCAGTTCCTCTGATGATATCCAATATATATTCTAATATATATATTCTTATGCACGGTAAATTACCACTTAACAGGTTAATAAAAATATTGGATTATAAAAATTACATTTCTACGATAAATAAATATATATTTAAATTAATTTAAAGTGCAAAATATGTAGCCTTAGTTAAGTGATCTGGATTGTTAAAGTAGTATATACATCCTTCGTTTGTATTTTTATACTTTTTCAATCGCATCTATTGATGGTCATATTTAATGTTATCTCTTAGTTGCAAAAATATATTTCATATCATTTCGGTTCTTTCATTTATGAATTATGCATGATAAATTATGGTATCATCGGCTGTGATTTTTTATCTCAAGTCTTTTGTAAATCTATAGGAACATATACATTAAGTGAAATAGTTTTATTCTGAAGATTCACTAAATTTCGATAGATCATGATATCATCATCAGAAAGTTATAAACTTTTATTTCTTTCTTAGTTCCTATAAATATTTAAAACTAAAAAGGAGAATTTATAGTTTTAAATCCAAAGACTGCAAAAAATATCATTTTATGCTCGTCAAATCATTTGTCACTTAATGGCCTCTTAAGTGGCAAATCTAAAAATTTAAAAAACAGAACGCATAAAACGTCAATTAACTGAAAAAACACACACAATACAATCACTGAAGAAAACTTAAAAATCAATCACTAGACAAATTACGTCAACTATTTTATGATCTCGAGTCATCGACTGCCTAGTCTTTATTGTTGAGATTCGTTACTGATGTAGTGTTCAAAATCAATAACACTTTCATCTCGTTTTTAGAAACATTGTATAAAAATGCATTGTCTAAAGATATATTTAGATACTTGTAATTTACGAAATCACATTGCTCACCACAAGACACAAGTTCATTAATGCCATATTTAAACTGCGTACCAACTATATTACCAAGGATTGATGGATTCTATTGTACTATCCTTACCAGACATGCCTTGTAAAAGCTTAACTAATTAATGGAGCTAAGAATAAATAATTGTTAATTCCCTATATGTTAATTGGAAATTTTCATTCTTTCGAAAATCCTGTTGTTATATCCAAGAAATATTATGTTCAAGAAACATTTCATATATTTGCAGTTTTGCATAATTAATTTTATAACAATAATACATGCTAATTAAAATGTCTAGAGATAATTCAAACACACTTCACTTTTTTACTTGCATGTACTACACAATTTCAGTGCCTGGTTGAATTTGATAAATAAAATGTGTTAAGAGCTGATAATTAACTCGACTAGATAATTAACTCGACTAGATAATTAACTCGACCAGATAATTAACTCGACTAGATAATTAACTCGACTAGATAATTAACTTGACTAGATAATTAACTCGACTATTCCATCTGTTGATATTATGAAATAGTCTGTATATGGCCGGTCAGTTTCCGTGAGTGAATCCTAAAAGCTAGACAGTATCCTTTGTAACTTTGTTGGTCGTTCATTTGTACAACCCGCCAGAAACCTTTTTTCTTTTTAATCAAGCGTCACATCGCCTCTAAATTTAAATAGAAAAGGAGAACACTTACGGAAAGTATGCCTAATTTTGTCAGTATCGCAATGTAGCTCATATCACTTCCTAAACAAGTATACTTACCTGTCTCAAAATGTTCGAAGTACAATAGTTATTTTTTGTGTGCAGTGAAAATCCTCTTACAAATCAGGATATACGTGAAGACGAACCATGGCATGATATATCTGCACAATAGCCCTCGGAGATAATAATCAGAAACAGTTCTTAATTAAATATAGCATTTTACCAGGCAGTTACAACGTTGATCGGTAGCAGCTCTTGTTCTAAAATTATCATATTGAGATCTCGTACTGTAGAAGTAAATGATATGACGGTTGATTTTAGGGCAACTCCCTACTCTTTCCAAGCTCTTAAAGCGCCATATCTTGATACAGATCAACGCTTATCTCTCTTCATCCAATCTGTACCCTTCTTTCCAATCCACTTTCCGCTCTAATCACTCCACAGAAATCGCCTGCATAAAAGTTTACAACGACCTACTCATTTCTCGTGACAAGACTATATATAGTGTTCGCATCTCCCTCGACCTCTCCTCCGCATTCGACATTGTCGACCACTCCGTCCTCCTTTCTCGCCTTCGTTATGATTACGGATTTTCTTCCTCCTCCGTAGCATGGTTCGCCTCATATCTATCCGACCGTTCCTTTCGCGTCTGTTCTAATTCATCATCCTCCCCTCCCATCCCTATTTTTTGCAGGGTCCCACAAGGTTCAGTCCTAGGTCCCCTGCTTTTCTCTCTTCTACATCGCGATCTTTCTCCGTTTATCAAACCTTACTCCTTTAACGTCATGCAATACGCCGATGACATCCTCATTTATACTCATGCACCCGCACATCGCATACACGATATCGGCATTTCTGCCTCATACTGTTTTTCTTCTATCTACAAACATCTCTCCCATCTTCGTCTCGTTCTAAACTCAGACGAGTCTAAAATAATGTAGACCCGCCACTGTCAACCTAACATATATCATCTCCCTGTATCTTTTGCATCATCAATCATTCCCACAGTCCACAATCTCACTTTCTTAGGATTGTCCTCGACAAGGTCCACTCGTCTAACTTAATTTTCAGTAACATCCGCCGTATCCACCCCCTTAATAATAATTTATTTAACGTGCAAATGTGTGCCAACTGCAAGCTTACAAGACGACTAACAAAAAAGAACACAGCAAAAGTCATATATTAATTAGTTAATTGTTGAAATGGAATCGAATTTGGCGTTTGAAGCACGCTATTGATGTTGATTGGCGAATATGAATGGACAGATGATTCCACGAGAGAGGAGCAGCCACAACGAAGGAGCGGAAGCCAAAAGAGGTAGAGTAGTTTACGACATGTAAAAGAAGGGAATTACGGAACAGTAAACAGAACGAGAGTTGTCGAGAAAAGAAAGGTTGAGAAATGAAGGGGTATGAAAAGTTATAAGGCTAAAAGCAATGATAAGAAGACGAATTTGAACACGACAATAAATGGTAGGCAAATCGAAAGAAACAAGATGGTGGGATGTATGATCAAAACGACGAAGACGAAGCAGAACTCGGACGGATGCGTTGATGATGCGTTGTAAATCAAGAAGAGTGGATTTAGGTGAGTTGGAAAATAGACCCAGAACGTAATCAAGTCTTGAGAAAATAAGATATGAGGGTCATAAATGAAGGGAAATCGATCAATCTACCAATTTTACGGAGGTTGCGGAGAATCAAGGTAGATGAGCGTACTTTATCTCTAACGAAAGGTTTAAGTGAAAGTCTGTTGTCGAAATGGAAGCTGAGGAAAACGAGATTTGCAACGATAGAGAGAATTGTAGAATTTAGTGATACGGAGGGAGGTATCCTTATCGACTTCCGTTCTTGTATGTCTCTTCTTTCATCGCTTCTCTTCCATAAAATCGATTACTCTCTCAGCCTTTTCGTCAATTCACAAAAAGCCATCATCCTACCCATGCAAAACGCATCATCAACTCTGCCGTTCGAGCGCTCCTACGTCTCCGTCTTTTCGATGACACATCCACATATATTGTCCAACTCTCCTGGTCCGCTATTCACATCCGCATACAACTCCGTCTTCGTATCCTAACTTATCGTCTCATCGCTCTCGGTTCCCAATCGTTCATCAACCAACCTTTCTTAGGCAACTCTCGTCCCAACTCTCTCTATCACTTCTTTCCTTTTCATCACATCTTACTATACGTTCCCAATTACTCTAACAACTACGTTGTCCGATCCTTCCTAGTCGCCGCCCCCACTCGCCTGGAATCAGCTCTCACTCGACCTCCGCCGCACTCACTCATTTATTACATTCAAATGCCGCCTCCGTACCCACTTCCTCGACACATGATTTAGTTTTTTTTGTTGTTGTGGTCATGTAAGTGACGATTTTTTTTACGTGGCACGCATTTGCCACGTAAAATAAATCTTTTATCTAACTACGAGGAAATACATGAATGTTCGACACATACGCAATTATTTTGAAAAGTTTAGTAGAACTATGGTATCTATACTTTGACTACTCACAATATTATCGCATTGCAACCTATTCTGAACTTCTGAGAAATTAATAACACGAAACAATTTTGGATCAACTACAGTAGTTCCTGCAAGCAAGAAAGGTCAACCAATAAACTATTTATAAATATTACCAAAAGTAGGGTTCCAACACTGTTCTGTGAGGTACACCAAAAGATATTGATTAAACATTGAAAATTATTACCAATTCTAAATTGATAGGTCTTATCGGCTGAATTCACAAATTCACGCAAATGAATCCCATAGGTAGCTGATATATGAATATATCTATAGTGTGAAGCTTGTCGAAGACAAAACTTAAGTCAAACATGATTACATCGACAGCGGATCCTTTGGATAACAAATTTGCGCATGCTTCACACGCACTCAATATATTGGTTAGACAAGAACGCGCCTTTATGAATCCATTATTATCGTTATAAATTATTAGCCTCAAATGGCTTTTTCTATTTATCACAAAAATACATTTTTATTTATTGAAATAGTCTCAAGCATCCATCCTCGAACTCAAGAAAAATTACTTGACTAATGTCTTGGTTGATCAGAAGTTGGAGGCGTAGCCAATTTCCCTAGGCAGCACATTTCAAATATTTAGTGATGGGAATGTCTAGAAACACTGACCATTTTGACCTTGCGCAAATTTATATAAAGTCAGAAATGACCTCTATGTGACATTTCACGTAAGGATACGCAATCCACTAGGTAGCCATATGTAGAATGAACTAACTGCCACATCGATATGAAATCTAGATAAAGCAATATTTTTGTTCTGATGAATAATTTTAAGCAAGCTAACAGGTCATAATATGAACATACATAATTAAAGCATAATCTAGATCATCTGCGTAGTTCGACTCGAGTTTGATAAATTCAGACTTAGTAGATGAAAATGCTGCCTGCACCCGATATGTGGATAAACTAACTAACAATAAAGTAATTAGAAACTCGACGGATTTTGCCTTGCAAAAGTGATCTTAATACAATATAACGCTCTAAGTACTTTAGCATAAATTTGGTCAGTATTTAAGCTGAGTTTTCAATGACCTGTTCAAAATTATTCTAAATATTTGTATTTTGTAAAAAATATCAAGTCGTAAAGCTCCCAAGTAAAACTGCCGTTCACAATTACCATTTCCTAGATTCATATGAACACATATTTTAGTATTAATTTTCATGCCTGTAATGTCGCCGATTTATTTGATCGAGGTCATCCTGTGAGAAGTGACCATCCTATCAATGATAGTATCAGACCATAGTTTAAGTCCATAAGCAAAGGCCAGATAATGGCTCAGAATCCGTAAAAGTAGGTCATTTATGAAAATAATTAAGGGTAGTGGAGCAAATACAGTACCTTGAAGGACACCACAATGAACATGTTTTGCTTATGAAAGATAGTTGAGACAGAAACCGATAATAAATCAAAATAAATGATAAATTATTCATTTATGAATCAATAAATTATTTATTTTAATCAAATAAAAAGGTTTATATATCAAATCAAACTTTTTTAACAAGTTTATATAACGTTCATCCTCGGTGATAGTCATTCAAGTAGCTAGGCGTTCTTATTGCTTTTCTTGGCCTTTAAAAAAGTTTGAGATCTAAAGTAAATACAATCAGATTCAGATCGACTCGCTCCGCTCAACGAAAAATTTTAACAGCATAAATACACAAACAAAAAATTTAAACAGCTTAAACACACAACAATGAGCGCAGTTTTAAAAATTGTAAACTATCGCAACCGACAGTTAATGGGAGCCAAGAAGAAAAATCTACCAAAAGCCAAGCGAGCAATCTCTGTTGATACCGATAAAACCGGCAAGCTCGAGAACATACAAGTGGAATGCTCCGCTAAAGGCTGTCAAATCTGGACATCAGTAACACATAATTGTGCTTTGGGTCAGGAAACTTGTGGCGGGCCACCGTTCTACTGCGGATTCGGTGCGGCGAAACAAATCAACTTGTTAATAAAACGCTTAGAGCAATTGGAAATGGCATCGCAGCATGATCGAATTTCTCAAATTTTTGATAAATCTACTGAGACCGTAAAGGAGCCGCAAATTGTATCGCAGCAAGATGGATTTTGTCAAGTTTATGATAAATCTACCGAGACAGTGACGGAGCCGCAAATTGTTACAACTAATGTATTTTCACTCCCCGACACCCCACGTCCTGTCCTTTCTGTCTCGTTTCTCAATAACTTGCATCCATCAATCAAAATCACCTCCACCAACCTCCACTATCCTTCCACTCATAACCTTTCCTCACATCGCTTGTCACCCTCTTTATTATCATTATCCTCTATGTCTCCCGTCGTCAAACCAAATCCCTCCAAATGATCAACTGCCAGCTCTTCTATCGTGATCTCACCTACTCACGTCAGTCGTCCTCCTTTACGGAAGCGCTTTGCTTCTCGCGATCGTTGCGTCATTGTTACTAATATCACGCCTTCTAACTCCTTATCTCCACAAGCACGTCTGGACCACTATGTTTCCGCCTTCAGATCCATCCTCTCGTCTATTGTTCCTGCGGATAAACCATCCTTTTTCAAGGACATTTCTCCTGTCGCATTCATCCGTCTAAACAAATCTTCTCAATCTAATCCTTCCCAGCCCCTCTCCTAAAAATTGTTTTCAAGCATCGCTCTCACGCGTCTTCTGTCCTCTCTCAACGATTCAAACTCATGTCATCTTCAACCACTCGAATTTTCCCCGATCGCGCCCCTTCCGAAATCGCTCAAATCTCTTCAGCCCGCATCGAAAAACGCCGTCGCGAGGAAAACGGTGAAACATCACTCGCCATCCGAAACATAGACGGAAATTTTCAAATTGTCAACACCCGTCCAAAAATTCGATGGCGCTCCATCTCTCCTGTTTCTTCTCTACTAGTCTCTTTCGCCACAGCACACGGTTTCCGCCTCGGTCTCCTCAACACTAGATCTATTCTCAATAAATCCGATCTTATCCTCAACCTATTCACCAAACAATCCATCGATCTCTTCTGCCTCACCGAATCCTGGCACTCAGATTCCGACGACCTTTCCATTCGCCGTCTGCTCTCTGCCGGTTGCTCCCTAGTCGAATCCGCCCGCCCCCTCAGCTCATGCCCTTCTAAATCCTCTAATCATGGCGGCATCGTCGCATTCGCGCGTCACCCAGCGTCTCTTCGCAAAATCAATACCCCTTTCAGTCCTTGCTCTTTTGAATTGCTCACTTGTCGTTATTCTAACCCGATCACTCTAGATCTCGCCATTGTATACCGTCCTGGTTCATCAGCTCCTACAGCCTTATTTTTTAACGAACTCGCTGACCTCCTTTCTCATTGTTCTTTGTCCTCAATCCCTTCACTCATTCTAGGCGACTTCAATATCCGCCTAGACCGCCCCTCTTCCACAGATTCCATCCGCTTCATCAACATTCTATCCAACTACAATTACAAACTAATCTCCACTGCCCCCACACATATACTTGGCGGGGCACTCGACATCATCGCTGTCCACGATCATTTTGCTGCCCACACCTCACTGTCCATCTCTGATCCTGGTCTATCCGATCACTTTCTTATCACCCTTGATCTCGCTCGCAACCACACCCCTCCTCACACACCTACAATCCTTCGTCGCCCTTGGAGAAATCTTGGCCCATCCCTTCTCCGCTCTGCCTTACTCAAGTCGTCTCTATCATTACCCACAATAACATATTCATCTCCTCACGATCTCGCCTTTCTTTTCTACTCTGAACTCACATCCACTCTCGATATTCTCTTGCCCTTCAAGTCTCACCCACAGCGTCGCTTGCACCGTGCCCCATGGTTTGACATCCAATGCCTACTCTCAAAGCGTCGACTCCGCCATGCTTTTCGAGTCTATCACCGCTCTCTCAGACGCGATTTCCGCTCGATCACTCCGTCTTTCCGTGATTCCTATCTTGCTCTTCGCCGGTCTCATCTCCACCTACTACGTACCAAATGCAACTCCTTCTGGCAGCATAAAATCATCACTTCATTCAACTCTAAGACTCTCTGGCATACTTTTAACTCAATCCTGGCTCGTTCCTCTACGCCTTGCAACATCAATGCTAATGATTATTCGTCATTTCTCCAGACTAAAGTATCCACGCTGCTCTTTCACAGTTCGGTCTCCATCCTATCCCACTCTGCCCAGTCTACACTCATCCTTCCGGAACTCTTTCATCTTCTCCCTGTATCACCTACAGAAGTATCATCTGTCCTCATGTCCTTGCCCAACAAAACCTCACCTGCCGATCCCCTGCCTACCCACATATTAAAATCTATATGCTCATCGATATCCCCATTTCTCACAACCTTGCTTAACTCGTACATCTGCAGTCGTATCTTCCCTTCACACTGGAAATCCGCAATCGTTCGTCCACTCCTTATGAAACAATCGCTCGACCCCCTCCCTTCCTTCTAGCTATCGCCCCATTTCACTACTCCCTACTCTTTCTAAGCTCTTAGAACGCCTCATCTTAATACAGATCAACGCTTATCTCTACTCATCCAATCTGTACCCTCCTTTCCAATCCGCTTTCCGCTCTAATCACTCGACAGAAATCGCATGCATAAAAGTGTACAACGACTTACTCATTTCTCAAGACAAGGCTCTATATAGTGTTCTCATCTACCTCGACCTCTTCTCCGCATTCGACATTGTCGACCACTCCGTCCTCCTTTATCGCCTTCGTTATGATTACGGCTTTTCTTCCTCCTCCGTAGCTTGGTTCGCCTCATATCTATCCGACCGTTCCTTTCGCGTCTGTTCTAATTCATCATTCTCCCCTCCCATCCCTATTTTTTGCGGGGTTCCACAAGGTTCAGTCCTAGGTCCCCTGCTTTTCTCTCTTTTGCTTGGCGATCTCTCTCCATTTATCAAACCTTACTCTTTTAACGTCATGCAATACGCCGATGACATTCTAATCTATGCTCATGCACCCGCACATCGCATACACGATATCGGCATTTCTGCCTCCAACTGTCTTTCTTCTATCTACAAACGTCTCTCCAATCTCCATCTCGTTCTAAACGCCGAAAAGTCCAAAATAATGTGGATCCTTCCCCGTAAACCAAGCATATCTCCTCCCATTGTATCTTTTGCCTCATCGATCATCCCTATAGTCCACAATCTCACTTTCTTAGGCTTCCATTTCGATGATCACCTTTCCCTTAAACCCTTCGTCCGTGACAAGGTCCGCTCGTCTAACTTAATTCTTCGTGACATCCGCCGTATCCGCCCCCTTATCGACTTCCGTTCTTGTATGTCTCTTCTTTCATCGCTTCTTTTCTCTAAAATCGATTACTGCCTTAGCCTTTTCGCCAATTCTCCAAAATCAATCATCCTACCCCTACAACGAATAATCAACACCGCCGTTCGAGTGCTCTTTCGTCTCCGTCGCTTCGACCACACATCCACATATTTTGCCCAACTCTCCTGGTCCACCATCCACATCCGCATCAAACTCTGCCTTCTTCTCGTTACCTTTCGTCTCATCGCTGTCGGCTCCCCATCGTTCATCAACTTTCCTTTCTTAGACGATACTCGCCCCAACTCGCTATCGCTTCGTTTCTGTCATACCCTCTTACTCCACGTTCCTAATTACTCCAACAACTACGGTCTCCGATCCTTCCTCGTCGCTGACTCACTCGTCTGGAATCAACTCCCTCTCGACGTCCGCCGCGCCCCCTCCTTTATCACATTCAAACACCTCCTCCGTTCACACCTTATCGACACCTGATTCACAGTTTTGTTTTGTTGTGGTCATGTAAGCGTGCGCTGGCACGCATTTGCCACGTTAAAATAAATCCTTTTTTTAGTACACAACACCACATCGTTCGTCTTTATCTTCATGGGAAAATGTTATATATTGGCCAGTCGAGATATCAGTTAACTCACTTTCTGGGAAAACTTGATTTGCATGCTTAGGCAGATTATTAGTTCTGTCTGTATTGGGTCCCTTTGGATCGTTGGCAGTAGAGTTAATGTTACTTTCAACCGTTCTTGCGCCGTTACCATCATTATTTAAAGTTCTGATATATATGTTCCAAAGCGTTGAATCGCCATTTGGACATCGTGACAGGTGACGTGTGGCTATGTTGTCTTCTCGACTAGATGTATATAAAATTCGAGAGTCATGTGAATCCGCATTATCAACGTTGCGCGTACTAACGGATTGTCGTGCTTGTTGGTCTGGTTAAAGTTTCGCACGTATACTGGACCAGACCTCGCAACCAGTCCGGTAGGTTATAATTCAGCATAGGTCGGCAATTGAATTCAAAGATGCGATCGTGTGGAGTGGCTCCAGTTGATATATATAGAACTCCCCAAATAAAAAACGATTTATTTTTACGTGGCAAATGCGTGCCGGCGCACGCTTACATTACCACAATAAAGACAAAAAAATCTAAATCATGTGTCGAGGAGGTGAGTACGGAGGCGACATCTGAATGCAAAAAAGAGGGAGTGCGGCGGACGTCGAGTGGGAGCTGATTCTAAGCGAGTGGGGCACCGACAAGGAAGGATCGTAAATCGTAGTTGTTAGAGTAATTGGGAACGTAGAGTAAGAGAAAATGACGGGAACGCAATGATATAGAGATAGGGTGAGTGTCGTCTAAGAAAGGGAGTGGATGAACGATAGGGAGCCGACAGCGATGAGACGAAAAGTTACGATAAGAAGGCGGTCTTGTATTCGAATTTGGATAATAGGCCAGGAGAGTTGAGCAAAATATGTGAATGTGTAGTTGAAACGACGGTGACGTAGGAGCACTCGAACGACGGAATTGATGATGCGTTGTAGGGGTAGGATGATGGATTTTGGAGAATTGGCGAAAAGGCTGCGGCAATAATCGATTTTAGGGGAAAGAAGAGATGAAAGAAGAGACAAACAGGAACGGAAGTCGATAAGGGGGTGGCTACGGCGGATGTCACGGAGAATTAAGCTAGACGAGCGAACCTTGTTACGGACGAAGGGTTTAAGGAAAAGGTGATCATCGAAATAGAATCATAAAAAAGTGAGAGTGGGACTACGGGTTTGATTTATGATGCAAACAATACAGGGGGAGGATATATGTTAGGTTAACAGGGGAGGATCCACATTATTTTTGACTCGTCTGGGTTTAGAACGAGACGAAGATGGGGGAGATGTTTATAGATAGAAGAAACACAGTTTGAGGCAGAAATGCCAATATCGTGTATGTGATGGGCGGGCGCATGAGCATATATGAGAATGTCATCGGCGAATTGCATGACGTTAAAGGAGTAAGGTTTGATAAACGGAGTGAGATCGCCGAGTAGAATAGAGAAAGCAGTGGTCCTAAGACTGAAGCATGTGGGACCCCGTAGAAAATAGGGATGGGAGGAGAAAATGATGAATTTGAACAGACTCGAAAAGAACGGTCGGATAGATATGATGCAGACTATGCTACGGTGGAGGAAGAAAAGCTGTAATCATAGCGAAGGCTAGAAAGGAGGACGGAGTGGTCGACGATGTCGAAAGCGGATAAGAGGTCGAGGGAGATGATAACACTTTATATAGCCTTGTCACGATAAATGAGTAGGTCGTTGTAAACTTTTATGCCGGCGATTTCTGTGGGTGATTAGAGCGGAAAGCAGAATGGAAAGGAGGGTACAGATTAGATAAAGATAGATAAACGCTGATCTGTGTTAAGATAAGGCGCTCTAAGAGCTTGGAAAGAGTAGATAGGAGTGAAATGGGACGATAGCTAGAAGGAAGTGAGGCGTTGAGCGATTTTTTCTTAAGGAGGGGACGAACGATGGCGGATTTTCAGTGTGATGGAAAGATACGACTGCGGATGGACGAGTTAAACAAGGTTGTGAGGAAAGGGATATTGATGAGCATATGAATTTAAGTATGAGGTTAGGCAGAGGATCGGCAGGTGAGTTTTTGTTGGGCAACGACATGAGGACATATGAGACTTCGGCACGTATGACAGGGAGAATATGAAAGAGTTTCGGGAGGATGATGCGAGGCGTGTAGCCGTGAGATGGAATGGATACGAGCTTTTGAGAGAGCAGCGTGGATAATTTGGTCTGAAGAAATGACGGATAATCATGAGGATTGATGTAGCAAGACGAAGAGGAGCTATAAAGGATTGAGTTAAAAGTATGCCAGAGAGACTTGGAGTTTGATGAAGTGTTGATTTTATGCTTCTAGGATTTGCATTTTGGTACGTAGTAGGTTGAGATGAGACCGGCGAAGTGCAAGATAAAAATCACGGAGAGACAGGTTGAGCGAGCGGATATCACGTCTGAGAGAGCGGTGATAGACTTAAAAGGCATGACGGAGTCGACGCTTCGAGAGTAGTCATTTGAAGGCCAAACCATGTAGCACGGTGCAAACGACGTTGTGGGTGAGGCTTGAAGGGCAAGAGAAGATCGAGAGTGGATGTGAGTTCAGCGTCGAAAAGAAAGGCAAGATCGTGAGGAGAGGATGTCGTTATTGTGTGAGAAGATGTAAACGATTTAAGTAAGGCAGAGCAGAGAAGGGAGAGGTCAAGTTTTTTCTAAGGGCGACGTAGGATGGTGGTGTGTGAAACGAGGAGTGGTTGGAAGTGAAATCAAGGGTGACGAGAAAGTGATCGGATATAACAGGATCAGAGATGGACAGTGAGTTGTAGACAACAAAACGATCAGGGACAGCGATGATATCGAGTGCCCCGCCAAGGATATGTGTGGGGGCAGTCGAGATGAATTTGATATTGTAGTTTGAAGTTGCCTAGAACTAGTGAAGGGATTTAGAACAAAGAACAGTGAGAAATGAGGTCAGCGATTTCCGTACAAAATAAGGAGGTAGGAGCTGATGAACCAGGACGGGATACAATGGCGAGATCTAAAGTGATCGGCTAGAAGAACGACAAGTGAGCAATACAAAAGAGCAAGGACTGAAAGGGGAAGTGATTTTGCGAATAGACGCGTGGTGACAGGCGAATGCGACGATGCCGCCATGATTAGAGAATTTAGAACGGGATGAGTTGATGTGGTTGGCGGATTCGACTAGTGAACAACCGGCAGAGAGCATACGGCGAATGGAGAGGACGTAGGAATCTGAGTGCCAGGATTCAGTGAGACAGAAGAGATCGATGGATTGCTTGGTGAATAGGTTAAGGATAAGATTTGATTTTTTGAGAATAGATCTAGTGTTGAGGAGGCCGAGTTGGAATGCGTGTGTGGTGGTGTAAGGGTCTACTGGAGAAGACACTTAGGGGAAATGAAGCGCCATCGTATTTTGGGGCCGTGTGCACAACATGAAAATTTCCGTCGATGTTTCGGATGGAGAGAGATGTTTCGCAGTTTTCCTCTTGACGGCGTTTTTCGATTCGGGAGAAGAGGGTTGAGCGATTTCGGAAGGGGTACGATCGGGGATAATGCTAGTGGTTGATGAGAAGATGAGTTTAAATCGTTTAGTGAGGACAGATTACGCGTGAGAGCAATGCTTGAAAACAAGCATTGCTTGAAATGTCAATGCTTGAAATGGCAATGCTTGAAATGGCAATGCTTAAAAAAAGCAATGCTTGATTTCAAGCATTGCTTTAAAATCAAGCATTGCTTGGAGATGGGTTGAGAAGGATTAGATTGAGATTTGTTTAGGCGGATGAATGCGACAGGAGAGATGTGGTTGAAAAAGGATGGTTTATCCGCAAGAACATGGGACGAGAGGATGGATATGAATGCGGAAACATCGTGGTCGAGAAGTGTTTGTGAAGATAAATAGGTGGAAGGAGTGATATTAGTGACGATGATGCAACGATCGCTAGAAAAAAAGCGTTTCCGTGGGACTTGAGTGGGTGAGATCAAAATAATAGAGCTGGTATTTAATGATATCAAGGGAGTAGATTTGACAGCGGTAGACATAGAGGATAATATAATAAAAAGAGGGTTGCATGGGATGTGAGGAAAGGGAATAAGTGGAAGGATTGTGAAGGTTGGTGGGGGTGATTTTGATTGATGGATGTAGCTTATTGGAAAACGAGACAGAAGGGAAGAGACGGGGGTGTCGTGAAGTGAAGCCGTGGGATTTTTAGTGCATGTGGTGACAAGATCAGTGGGTTGACAATGGACATCAGAAACGACTGGGGTGATTTGAATGGACACGTTGGAGGTTGATATGTTCTGATAGGAGAGATCGCGTATGAGTTTGGTGGCACAAAAGCCACATAGGAAGTCTTCTTTAGACTAAATGTTGTCGCATGCGATTGTAGTCCAGACGCTGTAGTTGTGTGTCGAGCACTGTACTTGTAGTTGAGCACATTTGATGTCGGTCGTAGCTGTCTTTTTATTGATTTATCCGAACTCTTGATTAGTTGCGCTTTAGAACTATTGATTGTTTTATGACAATATTTGAAATTTGTTACCACTGGTAGTGAGATCACAATGATCACTACTTCCTAATGGAGGGAGATAATCGACTCTGACGACGTCATTTTCGTAATCCGTGTTGAGATTCACTTAAATGACCTGCATTGATTAATTAATCATCGATGTGATCATGCACAAGTATTTCTTAAACTTTACTTAAGTGACTTGTTAATTTTATCTCCTTATAATTATGTAAAAATAACAATATCTACTTTCTTGAATACGGGCACAGCAATGGAATATTTTCACACAGATGAAACTTTATGACAATAAAGAGAATGCTGAAATAGGTTTGATAGACAAAGTGTCAAGTGATATCTAAGCATCTTCAGAAGATTATGATGAACATCGTAAGGATCAGCATATGGGGAGGCAAAGGTGACGATTTACAAGCAACATCGCAAGATTTAAGCTTTGGGAAAAATAATGAAGAATATTATCCCTTCTCAGAATAATGTTGACCAGATAAGTCAAACGCATTTGCAAATTTGTCGCAATGTTTAGTAACGAATTGAGTAATATCCCGGTAATAATTATCAAATATTAAACCAAAATTGCTTTTAGTGAACAATCATGCTGTTTATTGTGCCTATTTCCTAATTTACGCTTTTTTTAATTCCTATGGGTTTAAATGCACTATGAGCAGCTCTAAATTGTTCAAGATTTTTCTGAATAATCGCTTACTATCTTTCAGCGCCTCTTTGAGATTAAAAACAAACCATTGTGACTAGTCCACAATCTCACTTTCTTAGGATTCCATTTCGTTGATCACCTTTCCCTTAAACCCTTCCTCGGTGGCAAGGTTCGCTCGTCTAACTTAATTCTCCGTGACATTTGTCATATCCGCCCCTTTATCGACTTCCCTTTTTGTATGTCTCTTCTTTCATCGCTTCTCTTCCCCAAAATCGATTACTGCCTCAGCCTTTTCGCCAATTCTCCAACTCCGCCGTTTGAGTGCTCCTATGTCTCCGTCGATTTGACCACACATCAACATATCTTGCCCAACTCTCTTGGCTAACAATCCACATCCGCATCCAGCTCCGCCATATTTTCGTAACTGTTCGTCTCATCGCTGTCGGCCTGCCATCGTTCATCAATCTCCCTTTCTTAAATAGCACTCGCCCCACCTCTCTATCGTTGCGTTCCCGTAATTCCATCATACTCCACGTTCCCAATTGCTCTAGCAACTACGGTCTCCGATCCTTCCTCTTCGCCGCCCCACTCGCCTGGAATCAGCTTCCTCTCGACGCCCGCTGCGCTCCCTCTTTTATTACATTCAAATACCGCCTCCGTACCCACCTTCTCAACACATGATTTAGATTTTTGTTCTTTTTTTTGTGGTCATTTAAGTGCGAGACGGCACGCATTTGTTACGTACAAATAAATCTGTTTGTTATTAGCGAAATAACATTTATTGTTCGTCTTGCAGAAGACGAATATATTGAAAGATGATGATAATAAAAATAAGAACTTCTCGTTGGTTCATTTCAAATATATTACAAGTAAATGTAATTGAAGACATGTATTGCAACAAGACATTATGATCAGCACGATGCAGAAGCGCCGCGTCAACTCGGTTCGGCGTCAATGGAACTAAACTTAGAATCAGCCATCAATTTAAATCACAGCTAAACATGATCGCTACAATCTATAGATACGTTGACATTAGTCGTAGTCAACATTTTTCGCATTATCAAAATTTAATAAGAGCCTGCTAATATTAGTGCAACAGATTGAGGATAGACGGCCCTCGATCGCACTCTTCAATAAGAGAACAAATTCAAGGGTTTTTACTAATAAATATTACTTGTTCTGTCAATGGTAGTCACCTAATTAATCATTTGCTCGCAACCAAAATTAAATTTTGAATAACCAGAGATTATTTTCGCCTCCAACAGAGTCGGAAGCTAATACCGAGCGCAATTTCAACATATCCATCATCGTAAAAATAGTTGGTATAATTTCTAAATTTCACAGTTTGAAATATCTGCTTTTTGTTTATTGTAAATGCGAATACGAGTGGGGTTAACATATTTGTATGGACTGATCACGTGATTGCGAGTATATTACTGAGCGATTATACGAAACTACAATTTCAAAAATTGTGATTTCATCAATTAACTTCGATAGATAAATTCCGTATTGCAATTTTTATGACCAAACTACATACCGTCATTTGCACCGTAATTGCTAAGCTCTGTTCGCTGAAAGGAATGCTGAATTTAATAAAGCATAAGTGTAAAGCATAGATAATAAAGCATATTGCATTTGAAAGTGTAAAATCTGGACAAAAGTCTGATGCGGTGTTTTTCACAGACTAATCAGTAAGTACCTCTTCTATACACATTAATTAATACTCATAAGCTACTATATTACATAATTGATAACAATCGTAGGTACAAATTAATAACATGCATGTTTTGATAATACTCCTTCATTTAATACTCCTTTATACTCCTTTATTTCTCAACCTTCCATTTCTCGACACTTCTCGTCCTGATTACTGTTCTTTGTGTTTCCGTAATTCCATTCTTTTACATGTCCCAAACTACTCTACCTCTTTTGGATTCCGCTCCTTCATTGTGGCTGCTCCTCTATTGTGGAATCATCTATCCATTCATATACGCCAATCAACCTCAATGCCGTGTTTCAAACATCAAATCCGATGTCATTTAAACAATTAATTAATAAACCTACGAGACTTCTGTAGTGTTTTTTTGTTAGTGGACTTGTAAGCGGGCAGCTGTCACGCATTTGCCACATTAAATAAATTATTATTAAATGTCATGATTAAAAAAGATATTTATTTTGACGTGGCAACTGCGTGCCAGCGCACGCTTACATGACCACAACAAAACAAAAATGTAAATTATGTGTCGAGAAGGTGTGAACGAAGAAGGTGTTTGAATGTGATAAAGTAGGGAGCGCGGCGGACGTCGAAAGGGAGTTGATTCCAGGCGAGTGAGGCGGCGACGAGTAAGGGTCGGATACCATAGTTGTTGGAGTAATTAAACACGTGGAGTAAGAGGCTATGACGGGAACGCAGCGATAGCGAGGTGGAGCGAGTGTCGTCTAAGAAAGGAAGGTTGATGAACGATGGGGAGCCGACAGCGATAAGACGAAAAGTTACGAGAAGGCGGAGTTTGATGCGGATGTAGATGGTGGGCCAGGAGAGTTGGGCAAGATATGCGGATATGTTGTCAAAACGACGGAGACGAAATAGCACTCGACGGCGGAGTTGATTATGTGTTGTAGGGGTAGGATGATGGATTGTAGAGAATTGGCGAAAAGGCTAAGGCAGTAATCGATTTTAGGGAAAAGAAGCGATGAAAGAAGAGACACAAGAACGGAAGTCGATAAGGGGGCGGATACGGAGGATGTCACGGAGAATTAAGTTGGACGAGCAAACCTTGTCACAGACGAAGGATTTAAGGGAAAGGTGATCATCGAAATGGAAGCCTAAGAAAGTGAGATTGTGGACTATGGGATGATTGATGAGGCAAAATATACAGGAGGTGGAGATATGCTAGATTTACGGGGGAGGATCTCATTATTTTAGACTTGTCGGTGTTTAGAACGAGATGTAGATGAGAGAGACATTTATAGATAGAAGAAAGACAGTTAGAGGAATAAATGCCGATATCGTGTATGCGACGGGCGAGTGTGTGTACATAGATGAGGATGTCATCGGCGTATTGCATGGCCTTTAAAAGAATAGGTTTGGAAAACGGAGAGAGTTCGCCAAGCAGAAGAGAGAAAAACAAGGGATCTAGAACTGAACCTTGTGAGACCCCAAGGAGGACGGTGTAGTCGACGATGTCGAAGGCGGAGGAGATGTTGAGGGAGATGAAAACACTATATGAGGTCTTGTCACGTGAAGTAAATAGGTTGTTGTAAACTTTCATGTAGGCGATTTCAGTGGAGAGATTATAGCGAAACGCGTATTGGAAAGGAATGTACAGATTGGATAATTTATATGTATTAAACTAAGGCGCTCTAAGATCTTAGAGCGTAGGGATAAGTGAAATGAGGCTATAGCTGGGAGGAAGTAAAGCTCGAAAAACAGAACTACCCTTAATCTGAATCATCAGAAGGAATTTAGCATAAGCTCTGTGCATGGCAGTGCGTATTGCAGTTTAACCATGCATCAGGCACTAAATTCCTTTTAATATAAATGCTGTTTAACAGGGAAACTTAACAGTGTACAAATATATAAAATATAATTTGTTGTTACACCTGCCCTGGGACACAAAATGATGTACTCATAAATAAATCACTATGTTTTCCTCATGAAGAGGTATAAACAGCAGTCAGCTTCCTGGTGTTTAATCACACAGCTATGCACAGAGCTTATGCTTAATTCTCTCTGATGATTCAGATTAAGGGTAGTCCTGTTTTTCGAGCTTTAAACACTGTTTAAGCGTGTGTTAAGGTGCCTATGGATGATTATTGAAGTCACGGTGCTGATTAGCTTCGTTAGAGCGAAACGCGTATACCGTTGTGGAAGTTTGTCGTCACACATAGGATGACTGGGCATACGTAGCGACTTTGAATAATGCAAGAATAATTCGGTTATATTTCTTAGTCTGATGAGGATATATAGAATGCTGCCTGGTGTTTATGCCTCTTCATGAGGCAAACATATGATATATTTATGAGTAAACCAGTGGGTGTTCCAGGGCAGGTGTAACAACAAATTATATTATATATAATACAATTTATATTAATAAATTATAATTTATATATAATATATTATATATAATATAACACAGATTCAAAGACCAGAAGACAACAAGCGAACACTGAAGCTGCTAACTAATAACTACTTACAAATTCTTAGCTGCTAACTAACAACTACTTACAAACAACAGAAGAAGAACCTAAACCTATTTTATATACAAAGAGCATTTTTGTAGACAATGAGCGCAGTTTTAAAAATTGTAAACTATCGCAACCGACAGTTAATGGGAGCCAAGAAGAAAAATCTACCAAAAGCCAAGCGAGCAATCTCTGTTGATACCGATAAAACCGGCAAGCTCGAGAACATACAAGTGGAATGCTCCGCTAAAGGCTGTCAAATCTGGACATCAGTAACACATAATTGTGCTTTGGGTCAGGAAATTTGTGGTGGGCCACCGTTCTACTGCGGATTCGGTGCGGCGAAACAAATCAACTTGTTAATAAAACGCTTAGAGCAATTGGAAATGGCATCGCAGCATGATCGAATTTCTCAAATTTTTGATAAATCTACTGAGACAGTGATGGAGCCGCAAATTGTATCGCAGAAAGATGGATTTTGTCAAGTTTATGATAAATCTACCGAGACAGTGATGGAGCCGCAAATTGTTACAACTAATGTATTTTCACTCCCCGACACCCCACGTCCTGTCCTTTCTGTCTCGTTTCTCAATAACTTGCATCCATCAATCAAAATCACCTCCACCAACCTCCACTATCCTTCCACTCATAACCTTTCCTCACATCGCTTGCCACCCTCTTTATTATCATTATCCTCTATGTCTCCCGTCGTCAAACCAAATCCCTCCAAATGATCAACTGCCAGCTCTTCTATCGTGATCTCACCTAGTCACGTCAGTAGTCATCCTTTACGGAAGCGCTTTCCTTCTCGCGATCGTTGCGTCATTGTCACTAATATCACGACTTCTAACTCCTTATCTCCACAAACACGTCTAGACAACGATGTTTCCGCCTTCAGATCCATCCTCTCGTCTATTGTTTCTGCGGATAAACCATCCTTTTTCAAGGACATTTCTCCTGTCGCATTCATCCGTCTAAACAAATCTTCTCAATCTAATCCTTCCCAGCCCCCTCTCCTAAAAATTGTTTTCAAGCATCGCTCTCACGCGTCTTCTGTCCTCTCTCAACGATTCAAACTCATGTCATCTTCAACCACTCGAATTTTCCCCGATCGCGCCCCTTCCGAAATCGCTCAAATCTCTTCAGCCCGCATCGAAAAACGCCGTCGCGAGGAAAACGGCGAAACATCACTCGCCATCCGAAACATAGACGGAAATTTTCAAGTTGTCCACACCCGTCCAAAAATTCGATGGCGCTCCATCTCTCCTATGTGTCTTCTCCATTAGACTCTTTCGCCACAACACACGGTTTCCGCCTCGGTCTCCTCAACACTAGATCTATTCTCAATAAATCCGATCTTATCCTCAACCTATTCACCAAACAATCCATCGATCTCTTCTGCCTCACCGAATCCTGGCACTCAGATTCCGACGACCTTTCCATTCGCCGTCTGCTCTCTACCGGTTGCTCCCTAGTCGAATCCGCCCGCCCCCTCAGCTCATGCCCTTCTAAATTCTCTAATCATGGCGGCATCGTCGCATTCGCGCGTCACCCCGCGTCTCTTCGCAAAATCAATCCCCCTTTCAGTCCTTGCTCTTTTGAATTGCTCACTTGTCGTTATTCTAACCCGATCACTCTAGATCTCGCCATTGTATACCGTCCTGGTTCATCAGCTCCTACAGCTTTATTTTTTACCGAACTCGCTGACCTCCTTTCTCATTGTTCATTGTCCTCAATCCCTTCACTCGTTCTAGGCGACTTCAATATCCGCATCGACCACCCCTTATTCCACGGATTCCATCCGGCTCATCAACATTCTATCCAACTACAATTACAAACTAATCTCCACTGCCCCCACACATATACTTGGTGGGGCACTCGACATCATCGCTGTCCCCGATCATTTTGCTGCCTACACCTCACTGTCCATCTCTGATCCTGGTCTATCCGATCACTTTCTTATCACCCTTGATCTCACTCACAACCACACCCCTCCTCACACACCTACAATCCTACGTCGCCCTTGGAGAAATCTTGACCTCTCCCTTCTCCGCTCTGCCTTACTCAAATCATCTATATCATTACCCACAATAACATATTCCTCTCCTCACGATCTCGCCTTTATTTTCGACTTTGAACTCACATCCACTCTCGATATTCTCTTGCCCTTCATGTATGACCCACACCGTCGCTTGCACCGTGCCCCATGGTTTGACATCCAATGCCTACACTCAAAGCGTCGACTCCGCCATGCTTTTCGAGTCTATCACCGCTCTCTCAGACGTGATTTCCGCTCGATCACTCCGTCTTTCCGTGATTCCTATCTTGCTCTTCGCCGGTCTTATCTCAACCTACTACGTACCAAATGTAACTCCTTCTGTGGCCATCACGATTTTCGACATTAGTCGATTCCTAGCATTTGCACAACGATACCACAACCGATCCAATTATTATATAAAAAAAGGATTTATTTTAATGTGACAAATGCGTGCCAGCGCACGCTTACATGACCACACCAAAGCAAAACTGTAAATCAGGTGTCGAAAAAGTGTGAACGGAGGAGAAGTTTGAATGTGATAAAGAAGGGGGAGCGGTGGACGTCGAGAGGGAGTTGATTCCAGACGAGTGAGGCGGCGACGAGGAAGGATCGGAGCCCGTAGTTGTTGGAGTATTTAGGAACGTGGAGTAAGAGGGTATGACGAGAACGCATCCACAGCGAGGTGGGGCGAGTGTCGTCTAAGAAAGGAAGGTTGATGAACGATGGGGAGCCGACAGCGATAAGACGAAAAGTTACGAGAAGGCGGAGTTTGATGCGGATGTGGATGGTGGACCAGGAGAGTTGGGCAAGATATGCGAATATGTTGTCAAAACGACGGAGACGAAATAGCACTCGAACGGCGGAGTTGATTATGTGTTGTAGGGGTAGGATGATGGATTGTAGAGAATTGGCGAAAAGGCTAAGGCAGTAATCGATTTTAGGGAAAAGAAGCGATGAAAGAAGAGACACAAGAACGGAAGTCGATAAGTGGGCGGATACGGCGGATGTCACGGAGAATTAAGTTAGATGAGCGAATCTTGTCACAGACGAAGGGTTTAAGGGAAAGGTGATAATCGAAATGGAAGCCTAAGAAAGTGAGATTGTGTACTATGGGGATGATCGATGAGGCAAAAGATACAGTGGGAGGAGATATGTTTGGTTTACGGGGGAGGATCCACATTGTTTTAGACTTGTCTGTGTTTAGAGCGAGATGGAGATTGGAGAGACGTTCGTAGATAGAAGAAAGACAGTTGGAGGCAGAAATGCCGATATCGTGTATGCGTTGTGCGGGTGCATGAGCATAGATGAGGATATCATCGGCTTATTGCATGACGTTAAAGGAAAAAGGTTTGATAAACGGAGAGAGATTGCCAAGCAGAAGAGGCAAAATCAAGGGACCTGGGACTGAACCTTGTAGCACCCCGCAAACGATAGGGATAGGATGGGCGGATGATGAATTAGGCAAACCATGCTACGGAGGAAGAAGAAAAGCCGTAAAGCTTGGAAAGAGTAGGGAACAGTGAAATGGGGCGATTGCTAGAAAGAAGGGAGGGGTTGAGCGATTGTTTTTTAGTAGGGAACGAACGATTACGGATTTCCAGTGTGAAGGGAAGATACGACTGCGATGGACGAGCTAAACAAGGTTGTTTAGCGACCTTGCTAAACAACGTGATCTATCGTGATCTCTTGCTAAAGAGATCACGATATGAGAGCTGGGAGTTGAGGATATCAAGGGAGTGGGTCAACAACGGAAGATAAAGAGTATTTGGATAATATAGAGGGTGGTGAGCGATGTGGGGAAAGGTTATGAGTTGAAGGTTTGTGTAGGTTGGCGGAATTCATTTTGATTGAGGGATGTAGGTTATTGAGAAACGAGACAGAAGGGAAGATACGGGGGGGTGTCGGGAAGTGAATACATGGGATTAGAAGTGCATGTGATGACAGGATCAGTGGGTTGACAAAGGATATCAGAAACGACTCATGTGGTTTGAGTGGATACGTTGGCGGTTGATATGTTCTTATGGGCGAGGTCGCGTATGGGTTGTTGGCATAAAAGCCGCATAGGAAGTCTTCTTTAGACTTATTGCTGTCGCATGCGATTGTAGTCCATACACTGTAGTCGTGTACCGAGCACTGTACTTGTAGTTGATCACAGTTATTGTCGGTCGTAGATGTCTTCTTACGTCCTCCCATCGACGTCCTTATGTGTAAAAACTGTTAAATTTGCTGATTTGATCTGGAACTGGATTGATTGTATTTATTTTAGATCTCAAACTTTTTTATGATGCTATAAATATTTTATATAAAGGCGCAGCAATGACATCATGAAAATTCTTCAGATGTATTGAGGGAAGTAAATCTGGGCAAATTGAGCCCGACGGTTTCAGTCATCTAAACTCTCATAACATCTTGAACTGTGAACAAGTGAAGAATATCAAAAATTGACGGTTTAATACCAGTAATTTCTATATGAAGAGAAGTAGTAGCTGATACGAGAAATTTACGACCAAATGCAGTAGCAATATCGAAATGATCTACTAGAGTGCGTTCATTGTTTCCAATGATAGAGCCAACATGTCGAACATTACTTTTAAAATTTGCATATTTAAATAATATGTTAGGAGTGTTGGCAGACTTTACTATCGGTACTTGTTTAAATTACCGCTTTTTAAGTCTCTTGAGATATGTGAAATGATTCCGACACTTTTTAAATGACCTATAATCAGTTTCTCCATTCCTATACCTTACGAATTTTTGCTTCTTGGATCTCAATGCCTCCTGAAGCTCCTTATCAAACCAAGGATTTATGCGTGCACGGGCATTTGCTACCTTACGAGGTGAGAAACGTAGAAGGAGCACTATCATTAGAGTTTCAAATTGTTGCCAAGATAATACAACTCCAAAGATCAATGGATCATACCAATTTGTACCGAGAAGGGATTGACGTACTAAACTGAAATTGTTTTTGAAACATTGTATCAATGAAACAATGTATCATTGAAACAATTGTATCATTGAAACAATGTATCAACTATGGAACAAACATTCATTCTTGGACCACGATAAATAAGATCAATAGTAACTAACACATGACCGGACAGTAATACATCTCCCCATAGTGTTTCTGTACCACTTTCAGACTTGGCACTTAAGGTCATAAACGCTACATTATTATGTACATATAAAATTACCACACCTTCTCTATTTCTGGTCCTATCGACACGATAAGAAAAATAATTAGCTATTTCAATCTCGTGATCAGATATATCGGAGTGAAGCCACCTTTCTGTTATTGCGATTGACAAGGGCTGGCAATATTGAATACGTTGCTTTAATTCGTGAATTTTATTAAGAAGACTGCGTGCGTTAGTATACAAGATCACAGAACTAGAGGCTATTGAAGCACATGTGTTATTTCCCTTACTGTTAGCACTATTGGATCCCGCCAGAGGAGACCACAACGGTGATTGATGATAAACAATGTCATCTGAGTAATCACATGTATTTGTAATGGGTATGCTGGGTAAGCTAGTAGCGACGAGAGGAGCTAAATCTAATCCACATACAGCTTCAATTCAAGCGAGTCTCTCGTCGCACAATTTGAAAATTCCGAATTCTTAAGTTTGTTTCTCCTGCATCTAAGCGCGATCTCAATAAGTGTCTAACGTCCCGAAGACGTTCACGTTCAAACTTGTCAAGATCATTTAGTAATCTAACGGGAGAACCTTTAAGATGATAGGAGTTGCTCGAAATAGATTTGACAGCCGCTGCGTCGGTAAAAATTGCTTTTAATAATCTAGGATGATTATTCTGCTTTTCACCAATTCGAAACAAAGCTAATAGTTTAATTTTGGACGTTACCTCTTTCGGTGGCGCTACCAAAATAGTTGATAGAATCGCACGAACTTTGGATAAGTCGTCATCTAATCTGTGTTGTATGTTGACCGACATAGATTCAGGTATATTAGTGAAAAAGATAGCGCGAGAAGGATCATGATATTTGCGTGCCTTGGAAAAGTGCTGCTCAGAGGAAATCACTGATTTTCCTCAAGAATTTGTGGAGATCTATCAATGACTCCAGTTATTTGACATGTATCAGGTTCAACATTTGCTAATGACTAGAATTGATTTGAATCTTTGTGATTAAGAGACACTTCATCTGACTGACCAAGACTGTTAACATATGTAGAGCGCTTAGGTGACTAAACATTGGTTGGATCAGTAAATACATTTGGATTAGTAAGAGGTGCTGAGAAGCTTGAATTGATATCGGATTTACTGTACGATCGTTGTAGGTTTCCACTATCCAAAATTTCCGTTATTGATAAGATTGTCATTGTCCAAACTGTTATTTTCGATTTTCGGTGATGATCTATCGATTAATGAGTTGGATGTTCTATATAATTATTCATTTTCGATTCGCAGGAAGTCTGTGACAACATGTTGCTCTTGCAATGTTTGGGAATTGTCTGTAAATCGACCGCTTTCTTCATCTGATGATAATAATAGTTATCAATAATTGCTATCATTTTACATATTTGAGTGATGAAACAAATAAAGAATAATATGTAATTGGTTTGTCAACTGGATCAGTTGTCAGCTTCATATACCAATTAGTTAAATGAAATTATTTAACAACAGATTGGTCCGATGGATCAACTATCAATTAATGAAACATTTTTTAGGTTTTGATCCTTTATGATTATACCATATCAGTATGTTAAGCAAACATGCTTATTTGAATATTTTACTGTATACATACTTATCGACGTTCATGTGAATTCTCAGTTATGAAAATATTTCGTTATCTATTATTCAAGATATCCGTCCTTTTTATTCATTTCTGTATCTTTAATTAATGCATACTACAAACTTATAAAATTTCAAAATACTAATCAATTAATGGCTATATGCCAAATTGATTGTTGCTATAATGAATTGCTATTATTTATTACTATTGCCCTAGTATCGTATGTACATCGACACACACTTGACCTTGGCACATTTGTTTAGTCATAGCTCAAGACTATCATGAATACAGACAGTGTTGGAATAATAATACAAATTTATTTAATGTGGCAAATGCGTACAAGCTGTACGCTTACAAGTCCACAAACAAAAATGAGAAAGTCAAGCAGATAAATTGTTTAAATGGAATCGGATTTGTCGTTTGAAGCACGTCAGGGAAGTTGATTGGCGTATATGAATGGGTATATGATTCCACAATAGAGGAGCAGCCACTAGGAAGGAGCGGAGTCAAAAAGAGGTAGAGTAGTTTGGGACATGTAAAAGAAGGGAATTACAGGAACGCAAGGAACAGTAAACAGAACGAGAATTATCAAGAAAAGGAAGGTTGAGAAATGAAGGGGTATGAAAAGTTACAAGGCGGAAAGCAACGATAAGAAGACGAATTTGAACACGACAATAAATTGTAGGCAAATCGAGAGAAGCAAGATGGTAGGATGTATGATCAAAACGACGAAGACGGAGGAGAATTCGGACGGCTGCGTTGACGATGCGTTGTAGGGGAAGAAGAGTGGATTTAGGTGAGTTGGAAAATAGACTAAGACAATAATCGAGTAGAAAAAAGGAGAGAAGATATGAGAGTCATACAAGAAAGTAAATCGATCAATCTACGAACTTGACTGAGGTTTCGGAGAATCAAGGTAGATGAGCGTACTTTATCTCTAACAAAAGGTTTAAGTGAAAGTCGGTTGTCAAAATGGAAGCCTAGGAAAACGAGATTATCAACGATAGGAAGAATTGTAAAATTTAATGATACGGAGGGAGGTTCGAAGCCGATGCGTCGAGGTAGGATCCACATAATTTTGGATTTATCAGGATTCAGTGAAAGGCGAAGGGAAGAAAGATGATTGGAAATTGAGACAAGACAGTCAGAAGCAAAAACACTAAGATCGTGAATACGATAAACAGGTGCATGAGCATAGATGAAAATGTGATCAGCATATTGCATAACATGGAAGTTAAATTTATGGGAAATCGAAGACAAATTACCGAGAAGAAGAGAGAAAAGCATAGGGCCTAATACGGAGCCTTGTGGAACACCGGACGGAATGGACGAAGGATGGGAGAGATAAGAGTTAGAATAGACGCGAAATGTACGGTTTGATAGATATGAAGAAAACCATGATACAGTGGGTAACGAGAAGCCATAATCATGACGAAGGCGATGGAGAAGAATCGAGTGATCGACGATGTCAAAAGCAGACGATAGATCAAGAGAAACTATGACACTACATAATTTATGATCGCGCGATATGGGTTAGTCGTTATAAACTTTAAGACATGCAATTTCGGTAGAGTAATTAGAGCAAAACGCGGCTTGGAAGGGAGGAAATAACTTAGAGGAAAAGAGATTTGTATTAACTTGCTTAAGAACGAGACGCTCAAGGAGTTTAGAGAGAGTTGGGAGAAGTGAAATAGGACGGTACGAAGATTGTAGTGAAGAGTCGAGAGATTGCTTTTTGATGAGAGTACGAACAGTGGCGCATTTCCAGATGGAAGAAAATGTAAGGCTACGGATGGACGAGTTGAACAATGTGGTTAGGAAGGGTAAGATAAAGGAACATATATTTTTAATATCTGCTATTTAATATCAGATATTTTTAATATCTGACGAGTTGGAAGGGACTGCGCGTTCTTTATTTTTTGATAATTTGCTTCAATTCCCTGTCTGTCGAATATTTTTAAATTCTCTACAGCACATTGGTTCGCCCTCACATCGAATACAACATTCAATCAACGTTTCCATCCACTAAAGAAGAGATAAACTCCTTATATAATATACTTAGACGAGGTTCTAGATTATGTGTAACAATTTTACATTTTCGTTACACAGAAAGACTTAAAATACAATAATGTGTTCTATCAGTCCTAGTGCCAGATGGACCAGCGGGTCCACCTAGCAGTCTCAATCCGAAGTACTTTTAGTCTTATAAAGTAGGACAATGATTTTAGCATCGGTGCTAGCCTGGTAACTTTATGAAGTACTCTCTGAACGAATATGTTAGCTTGAACCACCGTACTTGTCATCGAGGACATAATTTGAATCTTAGAACACAATCTAATAGAAGGTGTCCCAGTCTATATTGTATTTCGCAACCTGCTGTTAGCGTATGGAATATGTTACCGGATATTTTAGTACGTATAGACAGTATTGCTACATTCAAAAGGAGACCTTTGGAATGGATGCACTATCCCGACTAAGAAACTATTCGAATGGCATACCTGACAGATTGATTACTATTTCAAAATTTAAGCTTATTTATTTTAAATTTTGTTTTTCTCATGTTTTTGTGAGCATACCGAACAGCCTTAGGGTTTCGTCTTGTATAACACTTCTCTATTACTTCATGAACGATCATGTTAAATATACTTTTCATCGTAACTTGTTGATAAACTGAAATTGTTAATTTTGCTTTATCAGTTATTAAATAATTTTTCTACTTTATTCACAAAACTGGAACGAAACTTTAGCTACTCTGTAAATTTTAGAACAATTGATGATTGGGATATAGTCTTATTAGCTAGTGCGGCGTTGTTCCTTGTACATCATTGTATATCCTGCAATTTATTAGTTTCCAGGCTTTCTTCCACAGTCATCCTGTACAAATGAGCTCTAATTGCATGGAATTACGTATAGCTCAACGTTATCGAATTGGGCGAAAAATCGGCAGCGGCTCGTTCGGAGATATTTATACAGGTAAGTTATTTTACTTTTTGTCGCTACATTATCATAGTTCTTGTGCAAATTTAACGTAGATTTATAAAAATGCTATTACTCTCGATAGTAGTGTTACTTTTGTAGATATTGCTTCAATTGTTATGATGGTGATCGATTTCTCGATAATCGTTTTATATTGATTTAGAAATTAATTGCTTAAAATCGGTTATTTATTTTTATATTCTTGTCTGAGATTTAACCAGACGAAATGACTGTAATTTAGAAACTAAACGGTCGTGCCCAGTACGTATAAAAAAGAATTTATTTTTACGTGACAAATGCGTGCCGGCGCACTCTGACATAACCACACAAAAAAGAGAAATCTAAATCATGTGTCGAGGAGGTGCGTACGGAGGAGAGGCGGCTTTGAATGTAATAAAAGAGTGGGCGCGGCGGAACTCGAGTTGGAGCTGATTCCAGGCGAGTGAGGGCGGCGACAAGGAAGGATCGGAGAACGTAGTTGTTAGGGTAATTGGGAACGTATAGTAAGAAAGAATGACGGGAACGCAGTGATAGAGAGGTGGGACGAGGGTTGTCTAAGAAAGGGTGGTTGATGGACGATGGAGAGCCGAGAGTAATGAGACGAAAAGTTACGAGAAGGCGGAGTTTGATGCGGATTTTGATGGTGAGCCAGGAGAGTTGGGCAAGATATGTGTATATGTAGTCGAAGCGACGGAGACGAAAGAGCATTCGAACGGCGGAGTAGATTATGCGTTGTAGGGGTAGGATGATGGATTTTGGAGAATAGGCGAAAAGGCTGAGACAGTAATCGATTTTAAGAAAGATAAGCGATGAAAAAAGAGACAGAAGAACGGAAGTCGACAATTGGCAGATACGGCTGATGTCACTGAGAATTAAGTTGGACGAGCAAACCTTGTCACAGACGAAGGATTTAAGGGAAAGGTGATAATCGAAATGGAAGCCTTAGAAAGTGAGATTGTGGATTATGGGGATGATTGATGAGGAAAAATATACAGGAGGTGGATATATGCTAGATTTACCGGGCAGGATCTCATTAGTTTAGACTTGTCGGTGTTTAGAACGAGATGTAGATGAGAGAGACGTTTGTAGATAGAAGAAAGACAGTTAGAGGAATAGATGCGATATCGTGTATGCGATGGGCGAGTGTATGTGCATAGATGAGGATGTCATCGGCGTATTGCATGGCGTTTGAAAGAATAGGGTTTGGAAAACGGAGAGAGATCGTTGAGCAGAAGAGAGAAAAACAAGGGATCTAGAACTGAACCTTGTGAGACCCCAAGGAGAACGGTGTAGTCGACGATGTCGAATGCGGAGGAGATGTCGAGGGAGATGAAAACACTATATAGAGCCTTGTCACGAGAAATAAATAGGTTGTTGTAAACTTTCATGTAGGCGATTTCAGTGGAGAGATTATAGCGAAAAGCGTATTGGAAAGGAATGTACAGATTGGGTAATTTATATGTATTAAACTAAGGCACTCTAAGATCTTAGAGCGTAGGGATAAGTGTAATGAGGCTATAGCTGGAAGGAATTGAAGATACGTGTGATTGTTTCTTAAGAAGAGGAATGACGATGGCGGATTTCCAGTGTGAAGTGAAGATACGATTGAGGATGGACTAGTTAAACAATGTGTTTAGGGAAGCGGATATCTATGATCATATTAATTTAAGTATGCGGGTAGGCCTGTGATCACCAGGTATAGCAGGGAGAATATGAACGAGTTCTGGGAGGATGAGGCGATGCGGGGAATATTGGAATGAGATGGAGACGGGATGTGAGAGAGCAACGTAGATACTTTGGTTCGGAGAAATGACTAAAAATCATTGGAATTGATGTTTTAAGACGAAGAGTTGCGAAAAAGGATTGAGTTAAAAATATGCCATAGAATCTTAGTGTTGAATGAAGTGATGATTTTATGCTGCCAGAAGGAGTTGCATTTGGTTCGTAGTAGGTTGAGATGAGACCGGCAAAGAGCAAGATAGGAATTACGGAAAGACGGAGTGATCGAGTGGAAATCACGTCTGAGAGAGCGGTGATAGACTCTCAAAGCATGGCGGACTCGACGCTTTGAGAGTAGGCATTGGATGTCAAACCATGGGGCACGGTGCAAGCGACGGTGGAAGTCAGACTTGAAGGGCAAGAGAATATCGAGAGTGGATGTGAGTTCAAAGTCGAAAATAAAGGCGAGATCGTGAGGAGAGGAATATGTTATTGTTGGATAGGATAGAGACGATTTGAGTAAGGCAGAGCGGAGAAGGGAGAGGTCAAGATTTCTCCAAGAGCGACGTAGTATGGTAGGTGTGTAAATCGGGGTGTTGTTGGAAGTGAGATCAAGGGTGACGAGAAAGTGATCGGATAGACCAGGATCGGAGATGGACAGTGAGGTGTAAGCAGCAAATCGATTGAGGACAGTGATGATGTCGAGTGCAACGCCAAGAATGTGTGAGAAGCAGTTGATATAGGTTTGTAGTTGTAGTTGGATAGAATTTTTATGAGCGGGATGGAATCGGTAGAAGAAGGACGTTCGAGATCCAGAGTGATCGGGCTTGAAGAATGACAAGTTAGCAATTCAAAAGAGTAAGGACTGAAAGTGGGAGTGATTTTGCGAAGAGACGCATCGTGAGTGGCGAATTCGACAATGCCGCTATGATTAGAGAATTTAGAAGAGGATGTGCTGAGGGGTCGTGCGGATTCGATCAGTGAGCAACCGGCAGAGAGCAGAAGTCGAATGGATAAATTGTAGCAATCGGAGTGCCAGGATTCGTTGAGGTAGAAGAGATTGATATATTGATTGGTGAATATGTTAAGTATGATTTCGGATTTTTGGAGAATATATAGAGTGTTGAGGAGGGCGAGGCGGAAACTGTGTGTGGAGGTAATTGACCTAGTGGATAAGACACATAGGGGAGATGGGACGCTTTCGAATTTTAAGGCGGTGAACAACTTGAAAATTTCCGTAGATGTTTTCGTATGGAGAGATGTTTTGCCGTATCTCCCACCGGTGTTTTTCGATGCGGGCAGACGAGAGTTGAGCGATTTCGGAGGAGGTGCGATCGGGGAAAATGCCAGTGGCTGAAGAGGACATGAGTTTAAAGTAGGTGAGATCACGATAGAAGAGCTGAGAGTTGAGGATTTGAAGGGAGTAGGTTCGACGGTGGCAGGCAAATAGATTAGGGATAATATAGATAATAACCAGCGATTTGATGAAAGGTTATGAGTGGAAGGATTGTGGAGGTTGGTGGAGGTGATTTTGATTGATGTATGTAAGTTATTGAGAAAAGAGACAGGATGGCGGGACGGGCTGTGTCAGGGAGTGAAGATGACATGGGATTGGAAGTGTATTTGGTGCCAGGGTCGGTGGATGGAGCAAAGACATTTAAAACGATTTAATCTACAACTGATTGAATTGATCTGCAATTGATTGAATTGATCTGCAACTGATTGAATTGATCTGCAACTAATTGAATTGATCTGCAATGTATCTTATTATCTCTCAAACTTTTTTATGTATGAGGGTTAAAATCTTATTTGTCAATTTACTTCAATTTGATAAACTTTGTTGAAATCTGTATGCTTAATTATTACGCTATGTTTAATTGAAGAATAAGACATAAAAAATAGAATAATGAAAAAATAGGATGATGCGTTGATAACTCTGTAGAATTTTGTCAAACTTATCACACCAAAGCCGGTGATCGGCTGCGTTAAATCCAAACAATTTGTCAAATTACTTATAAGTTTACAAAAGCTTAACTTACATATTTAAGTATCATTATTGAGTACAAGACCCGCAAATGGCTCTTCAGTCTGTTCACTGTTGATATAAATTTAAATAAAATATGAAGTTTAGAATGTAACAAACCGAATGGGTAGTTCAATACCGATTGATGGTTCGAGCTGTCATGAATCCACTTCCTCACTTGATGGGGTTGTCTCATTATTCACGGATTTTTACCAGGGGGAAATCTTTAGAGAGTTAGGTGATGTCCACGACAGTTTTTAGTTCTAAACTTTATAACATTTGGGTAATATCCTTCAAAGGATTTAACAACTTCTTACATTGCCAAGAGATCAATATACAGTAGTATTTGTCACATTGAGGATTAACCTAACAAGGATAACTTGTCTTCATACGAATACGAATTATGAAAGCAAATTCGAGACCCACGACGAAGCACTGATTTAAGATCGGTAATTCCTTTTTCAGTACATGAAAAAGCAGCTTGAATGTAATACTCAAGATGTAGAAGAACCAAAGAACAATGAAGGAGTTTATAGACAGTAGGATTCATTCTCGAGAAACAATTTTTGATGCAATACAAATGCTCGAACTGGCTTACTGCGAGCGAAGTCAGTATTTAAACGTGTTTCTAGTGTTTTATGTATTATTACACCCATACCTTTTGTTCCGACACAATAGTAAGTATCTATCCTCCAATGTGGTAATTATGATCGATCCAAACGCTACCTAGCCTCATTCATACGCATTTATTTATATTTAACTTCAATTGATTTGCTTCACTCCATTCTTAAATGCGGTCAAGGTCGTTCTGCAACATTTTAGCATTCAGTTTGCTATCTCTAGTGCACCATAGTTTTATATCATCGGCTAAGGCTAAGCATGGGTTTTGGATACGTAATAATAAGTCATTTAGAAATGTGTTAAAAAGAAGAGGACCCAATACATTACCCTGAGAAACTCTACAATTTACATTTCTTGTAGTGGAAATGCGGCTGTCTACTCTTAGTCTATAGAAACGTCGACTAAGGAATTCCCGAACCTAATTGCAGATGGTACAAGGAACACCATAGTGAGATAACAAATTAATTAGACATGAGTGCGGAACTCGATCGAATGACTTTGAAAAATCTAAAAAGATAACTTCGACGTATTTACCTGAGCTAGTCGCCTCAGTCCACAATTCATGTGCTGACAACAGGTTAGTAAGACACGACCGCTTGGAACGAAAACCATGAATTTGTAATAATAAAACTGTGAATTTGTAATAATCCTATGTTCATCTAAATGATCAAGATGGCGGTATCGATTTCTCGGGAATTGGGATAATAATTACAGACTTCAACGGATTAGGAACCCAGGATTTAAAAATACTATTGGGAGAGCTTGGAAAGAAATTGAGCAAGACATGAAGACAGTTTTTAGAAGGAACGCAGACATGCCATCCAGGCATATTGAGCTATGTGAATCAAGATTTTTTAAGTGTATCTTAAAACTTCACTTTTTTAAGTATATCTTACAACTTCACTGGAATATATTTTAGAAGTTGTTGACCGTTGTGCAACAGCTCCGAATCTCCGAATAATAGCAGCTTTTACAGAATCATCATACGGGAGAGAGTAGCCCGAAGCCAAAGCTTCAGCAATGTTACCTTTATTAGTCAATACACCATTAATCAATACACCAGAGAACTAATGTCTTTTGTGAAATCCTCTATGATAATCGTTCATTGCATTAATTAATCATTCTTAAGTAAATTTCTACTGGTAACTTTTTCGAATCTTCTTAACATATGGCAAATGCCTCGTCCACAAATCACCATTATCTTTTTAATAGTAGATATTCTACTTGTAACTTGTGATAAGGAAAGGTTCGCCAATAAGATTTTATATCGTATCCATGTCAATTGAGCAGATTTATCTGGAATGAATGAAATGCCATAAATGGTGGTTCTTGTTGGGACATTAATCGTTTTTAAGATCAATTTATTGTTAATTTAATGTACACACTTTTCTGAATAATCTTAAATGCATTAACTTACAACTATGCTGTATAATTTCGCTTTCTTATACTTATGTGTTAGTCTATTTATTCACAGAGTTAACGTCCTCTGGCGATAAAGATCAAAATAGTAATTTTCGTGTCTTATAACTCGCAGGGATTAGCTCAATAAGCAATTTTTCGTTCAAATTCAAAATTATTGAATCCGATAATTTCGGATTCAATAATTCGCTGGAGGATTATTTCGAGACAACTATTCAAAAACTTTATAGATAGCAGCATGCTCATGTGTATCCCTTTATCTTACACATTAGTCGCCGTTATGCTAATTGATGTCATGAAAGATTACTTTCGGTCAAAAGTAAGTAATTTGCTCTTGGCGAAGCATCCTCAAGAAATACTCGTTGGATCCTTAATGGATACGGCAGGTATAATAGTAGTGCACAGATGTGCTGAGTAGACAACGGTCAAGGATTTCTATCGAAATTCGGCATTTATACAAAATGGTGTTGCTAGATAGACTAGACTGCGAGTCACGAGCTTCAGTCACCATGTCACTTCTAGACGACCAATGAGTACCCGGCATCGCTTGAGATCGGCACCGCCGATAATCACTTGAAACTGTTGTCCAGGAGCGAAAGCTGGCTACGATTGATTTTTAATTCATATTTGCTGCTAAATAACTGGACTTCGATCATCAGCTCCATCAGTCTAAAGTATCACTCCGAGACGTTCCTAACCATCCAGCAGTCATCGTCAGTCGGATGAAGTGGTTAGGGTGCGTTTCGACTGCTTTTGTGATAACTATAAAGACACCAGCAATTACTTACAATGCTATACGAAACTCAGGTGCGGAAAGCGTTTTTTAATGGCTTGTTGCGTGTGTGGACCTTCTACTTATTATTTATATAATGCACAAATGCCTTATATATAAATAAGATTGAAATTTATAAACGATTTGATGAACAAATGTTCATGTTTACGAAACATTTTTCTGATTAACAAGGATTATATATTAATAAAGATTCTTGAAAATAAAATATCGCAAACATAGGAAAAGACGGATATTCGGTAGTACATCATCAGTATAATACGCATTCTTTATCTGCATATTATGCAAATTATAATATTAAATAAGTATTTTATTTGCTTTAATATAGAGCAAATAAAATAGCTTGTAGTCTGCTGATTTGGTTTTTGTCAAAACGTATTTCAATATTTTCTCCATATTTCAATAGCCTCTTTTTATACTTAAACACGAGAATCATGCATAATACACTGCCGTCCTCATTTTTCAGGCATTTTAATTATAAGGAAAATGACTGATAAATCTAAATGTCAGCACGTTCGTTAAAATAAAAAGAAAATAGTAGAACCGTATTCTTGATATAAATTACCATTCTGAATTAAAATACTAATTGCAAAGCGCATTCTTCAGTACTGCTTTGGAAACACTTTTAGCTTCACCGATGTATATTGTAATCTATTATTCACACACTCTAGGATTCATCTGTTATTTTATTTAACTCCTGGACTAATCATCTTGATATCTTTTTGATAGCACTTAATTATTTTGATATCAGTTCCACTTATAAGTTCACTTATAGATTAAATCATAATAACAATAGAAAAAAATTACAATTCGTTATGTAATGACTTAAATGCTTACTTTGATAAGTCGATTAAAAGCGAAAGCTTAAATACATCAAAGATAAACATTTGGAAAACTTATATATTAGATAAAATTAGAGGGAAATGAAAATAAAAGGAAAGATAAAATTAATAAAGATATGTATAAAGAACTTACTAACTTAAAGGATAACTATATAATAACAACTATTGATAAAGCTAGTAATAACTTTGTCTTCATATGCAAAACCTTTATTATGATATACTTATAAAAGAGGTTTAATTCTAATGATTTAAATGTAAATCCAACATATGAACGTAGTGAGTTGAGTTTAGAAACAATTATTACAAGTCACTGTTCTATAATGGATAAAAAGCGTATAACAATTGAATCAGATAATAAAACTATACCTATATTATATTGGAATCCAAAATTACATAAAAATCCAATAAAACCTTGGTTTATATGTAGTGCTTTTAAATGTACATTAAAACCACTTTTTGTCTATATGAATAAAATACTTAAAGTAATTAAAGTACACCACAAAAAATATTGTAGGATAACCGAAATTAATACTAGCATAAAACACTATTTCAGCTATTTATTTTAAAAAAGCATTTTAAAACACACGAAAGGAATAAATTTTCAGAATATAAATACATACGATTTTAGTACGCTTTATACAAATCTAGATTTAGTAGATATTAAAGATAAATTAGAAAAATTAATTAATCTTATATTCGGAAAAAGATATACATATATATGTTATAATAATTATAACGCCTATCTAACAAATATTAAACCATCAAGTAAATATAAATATATGGATAAAATTGAATTAATAGAATCCTTAAATATTTTGATAAATCAAAATTATTTAAAGGTAGGGACATCTATATTTAGACAAATAGAAGGTGTTCCAATGGGTGGTAATAGTAGCCCAATTATAGCTGACTTGTTTTTAAGCTTTATAGAATATGAATTTGTTCATAACTGTTTAAAAAATAAATCTAAATTATATAAATATATGAAATATATGTTTCGATACATTGATGATATATGTGTATTTAATTCTAATAATTTTTATTCAATAAGCGAACAAATTTATCCAGGTAGCCTCATTTTTATTAAAACCAATATTAATGATTAAGAAAGTATATATCTTGATATAAGCATTAATAATTTTTATTCAATTAGTGAACAACTTTATTCAGAAAGCCTTATTTTTAACAAAACCAATATTAATGATAAAGAAGGTGTATATCTAGATATGAACATTAAATTAACATTAACTAAAACTAATATTAATTTATATCGTAAAGATGACATTTTCAAATTTACGATAAACATATTTTTGCAAGATCATTCATGCATACCATATAATATAAAATATAATACATTAAATAATGAAATTTTAAGGAGTGCAACAATTTGTAATGATATTGGCTTTCTTTAAAATCATTTAAATAATTTAATAGATACATATTTTAAGCTAGGTTACTATAAAAATAACATCAAGCAGAAAATAGTAAAATATATAAATCAACACATAATATAAAGAATAAATTTAAACTCTAAAGTGTCAAATTTTTATGGATAATAAATAATATACTTTGTATTAGAATAAGATACTATATAATCAAATTTAATCAGAGGAAATACGTCCTTAATACGTATTTGGCTCCGCTGCTATGTTGGGTAGAGGAGTTAGGGGCCGAAACCTGATAGCATAGCAGTTCCTCCTGATGACCTCTAATTCTTATTCTAATACAACGTCTGTTATTTATTAGTCAATTCATAAAAATGACGTTTATTTTAAATTTCAATTTTTTATTTTAAGTTGATTTAAATTATAGAAAATCTAAAAACAATGTTTAATTTTATTATTTAATTATTAAATTTTGATGTAGCATTATTATGTTTTGTTTATTTTATAATTATATTAAATACGTAGACTCAGTTATCTGATTTGTTATGAAAAAATATATAAGGATAATAATTGGAGGATAATTTGGGCAACCGGTTGAGATAAGATGTGACTGAAGTCATTTCTTCAAGGTACGAGGAGATTGAGACGATCAGATGCTTACAGGTAAAGAATTTCAGGCTCTTGAAGAACTTACATTGAATGCACGAAAATGGTAGCTTGTCTTAGAATAGCAAGGAGATCGGTATAGTTTGATATCATGATTAGAGCAAAACGTTTTGCAGAATAATACGAAAGTTTGAGGTAGATTTGCTTGTTGTAAGTATAGGCATGAAATTTGAGGGATAGTTAGCAAATATTAGCTCGTTGATAGATGTTGTGCTTATTGATAATTCAGAAATGCTTGGAGATCCGGCCAAAACTTAGAAGACATGAAAAAATGCGCTTGACAACATAGAGTGAGTTAGGTGAGTTACTAAGCAAGCTAAAGCAATAGTCAAGTTATTAAAGAGTAAAGAAAAATGAGTTGTCATTATATAAAAGGACTAGCCTTGTTACGAATGCATCGAAGATCATGAAATAGAAATAACTAAGAGCGCAGAATTTGGTGTTTAAATGTCGAAAAAGAATAATTATCGTCAAAGGAAACACCAATAAATTTCAAGTTGTTCACGATGCCTAGATATTTGTCTTCAAGGAAAATAAAAGTAATAGTTACACATAACGTTTGATTTCACGAACTTTATCGTCATTTTAATGTATTCCAGATATTTGTAAACAGCGTCTAGGTATTTAGTAGATAGTGAGTTCATGTCATTTATATTGGAAATATAAAAATGAGTGTAAATGAGGATGTCGTCAACATACTGCATGAATTGAAAGTTAAAAGACAAAGTTATGCGTGATAAGTCACCGAGAAGTAAGGAGAAAAGAATATGGCCAAGGATAGATACTTTATGCACGCCACTTATAAGATAAGATAAAATTGAAAATATTTGATCCACAACGGTCCAAAGTCATAGATATAACAGCTAAAAAGCTGGTATAGTTTCAATATCACGTTGAGTATTATCTATTGATTGCAATTGTATGCTAGATCATATTTTCTTAGATTATACCGACTAGCAAACAGTTCTTCTCATTTCATAAGAAGATCCTTCAGATTACTAATTATTCCATTCAATAGATAACCAGATTTTATTGTGCAGAAACCGCAACAGAAGTGACTTTTGAGTAACTTGTTGAAGCTATCAATTAGTATGCTGGCATTACTTCAAACGTTGTATTCAGGGCTATCATATCCGACTTTATGATGCTTATATCGTAGGACTTGACATGAATTAACGTCTTGAAGTGATATACTTTAGAAGTATTGTTTCAGTTTAGAGTCCAAAGCGATCGCCTAAACTTTAGACGATCGCTTTGTGTGTTTGTCCGTTATACGGTCGATCGAGTGTTTTTTAATTATTATAAGTATAAATCGATACAAAAATGTCAAGTCTATATAAAAGACTGTTTGTTCAAATAGATCATTTGTTCAGATGTATCGTTTGCTCAATGACTCAACCCTCTGCTTTAGTTTCTGCTTATTTGTAATCAGTTAATAGTATTTTCAGAATGAGAACATTCTTGGTCATATGAATAGTCATTTCACTATGAATAGTCATTTTACGATAAATAGATCATTTCATAAATAATAACTTTATCTTTTATAAAACATTCTGCACAATAGGATGTGCAGGCATTGAAAGTCAAGTCTACAGCCAACAATTTAATTAGTCGTTTAGTTCCAGATTAGTTGTGAATAATAATAGTATGCAATGCTAATCGGTTAAAGAATGAAAATTTGAACATTGTCTTTTGAATTGTCTTTCGAACAATTCTGGTATATTGTAACAGTTTACCAGCCAACTTATGTCTTTGTAAATTAAGAATTAAAGAGCATAACTTTGCGTGACAACTGTTTGTTTGAAAAGAAAATAACCATTGAACCTATGTTGCTATGTTAGTAATTGTAGTTTAAGTATCTTTCATTGGATAACAAATTTGGCTGCTCTTCGCAGCCAAATATAAATTTTAACGCTTTTAAAAGCTAAAACAGTTATTAATTTTAAAAGATATTTATCGGAATTTAAACCGTCATCTTATTTAAACCGTCATCTTTAGTTCCTGGAATTACATTTAAATATAATAATGGATGATATAAAGAATACGAAAAAGAGAAAGATTATTTGTTTAACTGATTGTACATTTTACTTTGTTGTTTGGTTATTTATTCCGAAACATTTTTCAATTAGATTGAAATCAATCTAGAGTTTGTTTGATGTTATAAATAATTGATTTACATTCTGATGTAATATCCAGAATGTCATAAACACAAAAGGATTTACACACCGAACGAAATATATTGGTTCCTACATTTGCATTGGAAATAATAGGTTCCTATGCCAATTAAAAACATAGTCTCTTCAACTATATGTATATAAGAACAAAAGATTTTTAAGAATTTTAGATAAGGCACAATGATTGCAAATATTTACCGAATAAGTAAAATTATTGGCATATCTTAAAATTTCTTAGACACTCAAATATGGACTATAATTTTTTATCACTTCGATGACGTCTGTGCCAAATGAATTTGACTAAATATGAATCGATTATTAAGCGATGTGTACCCCCATCGCTTTCTATTGCATGATTTCGGCTGGTTCCATGTAGACTCATTTTGTTGAGTATGAATTCCTTCTGAGCTCACAGACTCTACGGAATGATTTACAGTACGGTGTTCAAATTTGTACCCTTTTAGGCTTTGCGCATCACAAAACCCTTTCAAGAGATCTGAATGAATGATTGATCCAGGAAGTAAGTATGCATTGTGGCAACATGCGTCCCCTATTACATTTCCCCAGGGCGAAAATTTTTTCATCGATTTCAACTATTATATTTTCACTTCTTATGTTACATTGATTTTGCAATATTTCATCATCACAAGCCTCGCGCATCTAACTATTTCAGTCAACGGTCGTGCTGTGATCAATCGCTAATTCTTCTTCGCGAAATTTAATGTTGGTTAATTGTTTGGACGAACAGTATATGAACATAATTGTTTTACGAAGCGATAATAGTGTTCCTTCAAACCAAGTCCCACTTTGAACTGTAGTTGCAGCGAGCGGAGAATTCCGATTTTTGACATCTTCAATATACCTCGTTACCTCTGACACTTAATGTCATTAGATGCTTACGACGTCATCTTATTTCTAAAAGAGAAGATAAATATATAATTATTTCGAACTAAATATAACTATTTCATACCACTTGACTGCATCTAAGCATGTAGAAACTTGACCGCATCTAATTATGTAAAAACGTTTCGAAATATTCACACTAAATTTATATTATTAGACATCTAAAATTATGCAGTTATTCAAATAATAGCATCAAATTTTTAAAACAGCAATCAATTGATCGATCAAAATTAAAAAAATTAAAAATATTTACAGTTAATTTTGAATAACTTTTTAAAGCAATATACAAATAACAACATATTTAAAATATAGGCCATAGTGGATAAAAATAAAAATAATAGGGTAAAATGATAATTAAATAATGATATAAAAATAATAGGGTAGTATTTGTATTTTTCGAAATATTTTGAAAAATAAATAATCTTTAATTTTAAGGAAAAAAAATTAAAATTTTTTGAATCCTTTGTTGAAATATTTTAAAATGATTACAATTACAAAGGTTATTGATATATTTTACTAAAATAAAGTTTTTAATTCATATAGACTTGAGAAAAATTTTAAATTAAATTTTACATTTTTATGAAAAAATTTAAATTTTTTAACTAAAACGCATATGTCCAAAAAAATTTACACGTCATTCGAAAGAACACATGAAGATGTACGATAAACAAACTTTTTGCGTAATTTGAACAAAATGCGTCAAACTGAAAATATTTGCAGTTCCTCCTTATGACCTCTAATCCTTATTCTGATACAATGATTGTTATTTATTAATCAATTCATAAAAATTGATATTTTTAAGTACGATTTTTTATTTTAACTTGATACAAAAATAAATTGTATAAACTCTTATATAATCATTTATTATGTATCTTTATTTTTATTTGTATATCGTATGAAATACGTAGGCTCAGTTATCTGATCTAAGTGATATAAATTATATATTATCTTTTTTATTATTTATTATTTATAATTAATTATTATTTAATTATTTAAATTTTATTTAGCATTTTTTTAATTCATAAATAATATAAAATACGTAATTTCAATTTGCTGATCTGATTCATAAAATGCTTCTCGTAAAAAGTAATGTTTTTTTTTGGCTATAAAAATAAATTATCGTCCTTATTGAAGTTATTTTAATATTTATATCTATACTGTTTTACTTTCAAAATGAGAATTGTAATTTTCAAAATTATATAGTAACTTTCAAACGGAGAATAACAACTTTCAAAATGAGAATAGTAGACTGAATTTGAATGAGGATTTCGACGGTGTAATAGCATTTAAATTAGAAGAAAGATGGCAAAAACCAACGCAAAATTTATTAAATTGAATATTTCGATGCCTAGCTGGCATCATCTTCAGCAATTGTATGTTATTTATCTCAAACTTTTTTTAACGTCAAAAAACGTTTTTAACGTCTTTTTTCACGTTAAAAAAGTTTGAGATAAATAACATACAATTGCTGAAGATGATGCCAGCTAGGCATCGAAATATTCAATTTAATAAATTTTGCGTTGGTTTTTGCCATCTTTCTTCTAATTTAAATGAGAATAGTAGCTTTTAAAGTGAGATATTAGCTTTCAAAATGGGATAATAACTTTCAAACGATAATACCAGCTTTTATAAATTATTTTCGATAAATAATTACGATAAATTATCTTTATTTTTTAACATTTTAGGAACAGATGCAAAGACTGGCGAGGAAGTTGCTATGAAATTAGAGAATTTATCTTCCAAGCACTTGCAGTTGTTAATGGAATACAAAATATACACTGTGTTAAACGGTAGTATTGGATTTCCGAAAGCACTCTGGTTCGGAACGGAGGGCGAGTATAACGTGCTAGTTTTGGACTTATTAGGTCCAAGTCTAGAGGATCTATTTAACTATTGTTCAAGGCGATTTTCTCTTAAAACTGTGGCTTCCCTTGCTCTGCAAATGGTAGGTACTTTTTGGTGAAATGCAGATTTTTTTATGTCGTTTAGATAATATTATTATTTCAGTAATGATGCAATATTTACATCCAATTGAGTGATCATTTACATATCAGTATATAATAATTGGATACTATTTATGTGTTAATAGTATCGACATGTGAACAATTATATATATTGTTGGTAATACTTAAATTAGTAGAACCAATAATTTGTGCTCATATTTCCGATCGATCGAACTACACTTTGATGAGGAGTTATTTTATTATCTAATTCCTTATTTGATTTTATGATGGATATAGTTATGATAAACCAAGGTAATTTGCCTCAAAATAATGACTATAAGCGCATTGTTGTGTGGGGATGGTGTTAACTAAACCAAATATGGTCGTGTAAATGTGCTAAAGAAAGGAATATAATAGAAGAAAGTTGGTGAACAACTTAATAACAGTTTGACTTCTAACTATGGAAACGAGATAATGCATGTCATTATCATTGACATTATCATACATGCCTTATCATTTTTTATGGCTGCATATTGGTCATACTTTTTAAACTTTCTATACTCAAACCTCTTTAATATTATATGTTTATTGATAAACTGCTATATTATACCATGAAATTCGTGAAAGGATTTTACATTTTCATCGTTGTCGTGTTGTGAATAAAAAGCTGGCTGTCTTATGTAGATGAATAAGAAATGACAGTTTTTTAGTAAAATTAGGATTTTATTTACGAGTGATAGATTATTGAAATTAAACGTTTAATTATTGAAATCAAACGTTTTTGGTTGAAATTAAATAAATACTATCGGTGCTTATTATCTACAAAATACTTAGTAAAATTAGATTTTCCAATATCAAAATGTCACGCTGATGTCAGAATTTTATGTGGAATAATTTTAAAGTATAAATAGTTCAAAATTTATTCTACATATAATCTATATAGAACAATTTATATATTATCATTTAAAGTTCACAGCCTTCGAAAGTATTAGATAATTGAATTTGAATTGCCTCATTTATATTTAGCACGTTTTATTCACATTGTTTCATTACATCTGATTACCGGTTCAGTTTAAAATCTCCTTTCTTTTTGTAAATAATCAATGTAGCGTTTTTGAAACACAACTTACTTGTGGACTGCTTTCGCGTATTGCAATTTAATTAAGGCTGAATAAATTAACTTTATTGCCAATTTTAATTTGTATATAACGTACCAAATTTAGTAGGTAGAACAAATTATCTTCAAAAATTAATTCATTTTGCGACTATTATGTACCGCATCTTTTTTTACAAAAGTCTGCCCTTTCTTAGATTCGACGGATATCACGAGTTCACAGTCACGACTACATCCATCGCGATATTAAGCCAGATAATTTTTTAATGGGGTTACAGGCAAATGGCCACATTGTCTACCTTATCGACTTTGGATTAGCAAAGAAATTTAAAGATCGAATTACTGGAGATCACATACCGTACAAGGAGAATCGCAGCTTAACTGGAACCGCACGCTATGCTAGTATCAATACTCATCTTGGTATTGGTAAGGTGATACTTTTGTAATTGTAAACTTTAGAGATCAAATCAGCTAACTGAGTCTACGTATTTAATATAATTATAAAATAAACAAAACATAATAATGCTAAATCAAAATTTAATAATTAAATAATAAAATTAATAATTGTTTTTAGATTTTCTATAATTTATAATTAAGTTAAAATAAAAAATTGAAATTTAAAATATACGTCATTTTTATGAATTGACAAATCAATATCAAACTGTGTATCAGAATAAGGATTAGAAGTCATCAAGAGGAACTGTTATGTCATCAGGTTTCGGCCCCTTACTCCTCTACCCAAGATATCAGCGGGACCAAATACGTGTTAAAGACGTATTTCCTCTGATTAAATTTGATTACATAGTATCTTATTCTAATACAAAGTATATTATTTATTATCCATAAAAATTTGACACTTTAGAGTTTAAATTTATTCTTTATATTATTGTGTTGATTTATATATTTTACTATTTTCTGCTTGATGTTATTTTTATAGTAACCTAGTTTAAAATATGTATCTATTAAATTATTTAAATGATTTTGAAGAAAGCCAATATCATTACATATTGTTGCAATTCTTAAAATTTCATTATTTAATGTATTATATTTTATATTATATGGTATGCATGAATGCTCATGCAAAAATATGTTTCTTGTAAATTTAAATATGTCATCTTTACGATATAAATTAATAGTAGTTTTAGTTAATGTTAATTTAATGTTCATATCTAGATATACACCTTCTTTATCATCAATATTGGTTTTGTTAAAAATGATGCTACCTGGACTACTATAAAGCTACTTGGGCTACTAGTACCACCCATTTGAACACCTTTTATTTGTCTAAATATAGATGTCTCTACTTTTAAATATTTTTTATTAAAATATTTAAGGATTCTATTAATTCAATTTTATCCATATATTTATATTTACTTGATGGTTTAAATTTTGTTAGATCGGCGTTATTGTTATTATAACATATATGTGTATATCTTTTTCCGAATATAAGATTAATTAATTTTACTAACGCTTCTTTAATATCTACTAAATCTAGATTTGTATAAAGCGTGCTAAAATCGTATGTATTTATATTTTGAAAGTTTATTCCTTTTGTCTGTTCTAAAAATTCTTTTGTGGAATTAATACTGAAATAGTGTTTTATACCAGTATTAATTTCGATTACCTTGCAATATTTTTTAAAATGTGCTTTAATTACTTTAAGTATTTTATTCATATAGACAAAAAGTGGTTTTAATGTACATTTAAACGCACTACATATGAACCTAGGTTTTATTGGATTTTTATGTAATTTTGGATTCCAATATAATATAGGTATAGTTTTATTATCTAATTCAACCTTTATACCCTTTTTATCCATTATAGAACAGTGACTTGTAATAATTGTTTCTAAACTCAACTCACTACGTTCATATGTTGGATTTACATTTAAATCATTAGAATTAACCTCTTTCATTAGTATATCATAATAAAGTTTTTTGCATATGAAGACAAAGTTATTACTAGCTTTATCAATAGTTGTTATTATATAGTTATCCTTTAATTTAGTAAGTTCTTTATACATATCTTTATTAATTTTATCTTTCCTTTTGTAATTGTTTGTTATTTTTATTTTATTTTAAATTTTATCAAATATATAATCTTTCCAAATGTTTATCTTCGATATATTCGAGCTTTCACTATTAATCAGCTTTCTAAAGTAATCATTTAAGTTATTATATAACGAATTGTAAATTTTATTTTTGTCGTTGTTATTATTTAATCTATATTTATACCCTTTTGATAGCAGCTTTCTTAATTCACAATTTTCAATTAATTCTAGATTATCGGTAAATATATGTTCATTTACTTTATCAAAACCAAGACTTTTACAATTGAATTATGTTTTCATTATGTTTCAAATATTATCTTTACATATAGATTTCAATTATTTATTATAATTACAAATTTTCCGTCCTTTTAGCGATAACAGCTTATACCTTATTTTTGGAATATACTTACTTAAATCTGACCCTATTATTTCTTTACTTTTAGAATTATTTAAAAGTCTGGCTATATTTATCTTATCTATACATTTATTAATAAAGTTTATTATCAGTGTATATTTTTATTTTTATTATTAAAATTTTATTTTTCATACACGTCCTCCTGTATTTATCTTTTATTAAAAAAGATAAATACAGGAGGACGTTTGTCTTCTTCGTAGAGAAATGTCATTCGTTTAGCAAGACTGTCTGCTACCACCAGCCTACCATGTTCTTGCTCTTTGGAGCTGTCTCCAGATTGCTGACAGCATGTCCACGTTGAATGGCGATGTTAACTTTTTGGAGGAGGTATGAAGTAGCACGTGAATCCCAGGTAACGTGCTTCAATATTTTTCCTATCTCCTTAACAAGAGTTATTGCGGAAGAGCCCAGTTAACATTTATTGACATTAACATTTATTAACATTTATTGTCTGAGTATAGTATTTTATATTACAATAACTCTCTATTTTATAACTTAACCTGACATAATCGTTAATTAATCTTTGATTTATTGAACAAATGATATCTTTAGAAAAACTTCTTATATTTGCATAAAGATCTTTTAGCTTATTATCTCTTAAAAGTTGTTTTAATATTTCATATTGTTCATAAATATACATATCTTTAATATTTTTAACTCTATTTTTCTTATTCCTTTTATCACCATGACTTCTTGGTTTGCGTTTAACCGGATTATTATAATATAGTTGTTTATTATGTATTATACTACTTCTGCCAATTCCTTGTACCACGTCATTCAATCCTAATGGGTACATGGAATTAAGCGTTTTAATCCAAAAATCTTCTTTTTCTAATAGTTTTTGATTTAATATTGAAATATTTTCTTCGATAATATGTTCTAAAATAAATAATTTACAGTTTTTAATATCATGTCCTATTAATCTCATATGTTTATGAAATATAGTTTGACTATTATTCTGTATATTATATATGTGTTGCCTAAACCTAGTTTTTAACATTTGATATGTTTTTCCTATATATTGCAATCCACATGTGCATTGTATTAGATACACTACACCTGCGGTATTGCAGTTACAATTATTATTAATATTTAATGAAAAACATTTGTTTGTCGTATTACTTACGATACAATTATTATTATTTATAACATCACAAACTATACAATTTTTCTGTTACATTTAAAAGATCTAAAATTGAAATCATTAGTACTTACGTATTTTTCAATCTAGTTGAGTACATGTAACTTTTGTTAAGTCATAATTTTTAACGTTGCTTTTTCGGTGTCGCCACCTAGTTTAGTTGACTCAGACTAAACTTACAACGGGCCATCCAGCAGCATCTGACAGGGGGCTGCCCTGCTTAAGGCGGTTGCAGGCTGGAACAAGATCTATAAAGATCTACCACCTTCACTCCACGCGCTACGCGACCTAGCTATTGGCCATTACCTGGTCTCTTAAACGTGATCACGTGAAGCAGTTTGCATTTTAAAGTGTAAACACCTTGGGATGCATGATTAGATTCGTTACTCGTTAAATAAAAAAAGTTAATAACTTTAAAAAAGTTAATCACTTTAAAAGATCATTGTATATATAAATTAATTGTTCTATTATTGTTCATTTAATCGCTTGAAACTAAAGTTAAAAAAATAACATCCGATAAAATCTACTATCATAAAGCTCTCAAATTTAAGCGAGGTCAATAAAATATTGCAGTTTTATATAATGGTATCATATAAGAGAGATTTCAATATTTTATTGCCCTCACTTATATTTGAGAGTTTTTGTCAACTTTAGTTTCAAGCGATCAAATGGAATTAATAGAAAAATTAATGTTTCATATTTTAAGTTTTGTACAAATTCGGATTTTGATTTGGTTATTGGAAATATTTTACAAATTATCTTATTCATTTGGTATTTGATAAAAATTTGCATGTACTAAGTTTTTAATTTATAAAAAATATAATAATAGTTTTCTTTACCAATTCTTTATATAAGACTTTTAATACTGGTAAATTATCTGATTTATTTGTGTATTTACTAACAAACATGATTAGATTTGACTAGATATTAATGATTAATATAAAATCAATTTGCTTAATATCAAATCATTTTGTTTAATATCACATTAATTCGATTAATACTTAACTTAAATTCCGAACGATGACATATTTAAACTTACAATAAATATATTTATAAGTGAAACTTCGTACACACCTCACGTCATTCAATATTATACAATGAGTAGCAGCAAGTTTATTGTTACTCATTAAGTATAATAAAAAAGTTTAAAACTTTAAAAAATTAAAGTTAAACAAATATTTAGAGTTTTTAAAGAATTTTTAGTCTTTATAAAAAATATGTTTTAGACTTAAAGTCTTATAAAGCTCACTTTAACAATCTGATTGAACCTTATATTAATTGTAGATATTGTAAAGAAATATTTATAATACTATAATTAGATTTATACATTTTTCAAGTAAAGTTAGCGTTCTTAATGAATTATGTTCGTGTTAGCTTGTCAATTACACACACTGTTGGATCGAGGAATAGGGCCGAAACCTGATAGCATAGCAGTTCCTCTTGATGACCTCTAATCCTTATTCTGATACAACATCTGTTATTTATTAGTCAATTCATAAAAATGACTTTTTAAATTTCAATTTTTTATTTTAACTTGATTTAAATTATAAAATATCTTATATAAAATTATTTCTAAATATTTGTTATTATTTAATTTATTTTACTTATCAGTTTGTTTAATTTATAAATAATTTAATATACGCGACTCAGTTACCTGATCTGTTATGTTAGATTATTGCTCTAGATAATTACATTATATTAGAGTAAATCTTCTTTTTCTTCAGCGTTTATTCCGCTTCGTTACGGAGTCCGTTAAGAACGTGGCCTTATCATTGTAGTCGCCTTTCTTGAAGTTTATTGATACAACATTCCATAATGTTGATGCGATGGTTTTGCTTTACGGCTGGTTTGACACGAAGTCTATCGCCAACCCTCCTCCTTTCTCTTCACGGGTTTGGGACCGGCTATGGCGGAGTAAATAAAATACATAATTGGTATGTATTTAACTCTTCTAATGTATTCGATCGAAATTAAGTGGTCGCCGGTTATATTTACTTTAAGTGATCCAAACTATGCACTAAACACATTCATTCACGAATTAATATTTTATATATTTTACATATAAAATGTATTTAATATTTTTTTTATATCTACGCATTCTACTTCTATTGAATGTTTACGCATCTACTTTTACATCTTTTTACAAAGTTGCTGTTGATTTAATTGATTTAAGGGATATCTATTCAATAGTCTTATGTACTATGCATCATACTTCTTGTTTTATCGTTTTCCTATAACTGCTCTTGGTTTTACATCTCAATGTATTCGTTTTATAATTTTTATTTAAAATCTAAAACTTGAAAAATATTTGAATGCTTTTAAATGATAAATGCATCATCCGCTCACCTATACCATGTATGAACTATACCTATGCCATGCATGTTTATTCATGGCTAATCCTCTGAATCAAGTACTTGCAGAATTGTATATGATGAGTTAGGAGTCAATACACTTGAAAGACAAATGTGGTTTTTAAAAATTGATAAATGGTTCATAAATGTGGTTCATACATGATATAGGTATGTGGGTGACCCATTTATTATTTTGGATAGAATTGTTGACCTTGACATATTCTTAAATACACTGAATTCAGCTGATAAAATCCTATTTTAAGACAAACAATGTTAGATCAAAACTAGTAGGACATCAACTATAGAAATATTCGGGAATACCATATATACGACATTTGGAACAATAAAATATTTAAGCATGTCAACAGTTCCAAAAATAACAAACATAACTCTTTTTTTTGTTTTTAATAGTAAAATTCCAAAATTTCAAAATTTTTAAGAAAATCCTAAATATAATAGAGATTGTGTCGTATACCACCAAATACCTTGCGATATATATATATATATATATATATATATATATATATATATATATATATATATATATATATATATATATATATATATATATATATATATATATGTATATATATGGTTAAGCCGGACAATATTTATCCAAACAGATTGACCAGCATAAGTATTCACGTAAAAAAGGAATAAGCTCATGTGCAGTTATATATCACTCTTTACATAGTTATCACAAAATTGGTTTTGATAGAAGTAAAGTAATCTCAGTTGAAAGTAACATGTTAGAAATAAAAATAGAAGAAGCATTTTTTATGAAAAATAAAAATAGATTAATGATCAACAACAAACCAGATATCGAGTTATTAACAAATATATACCGTTTTAATTTCTTTATTAAATTGTTAAATTGTATTAATTTAAATAAATTAATACAATTTATTAAATTGTACTTTGTTAAATTGAATTTAAGTCTTAGTATGTTTGTTGTTTAGTTTAAAATAATGAATTTTATCCCATTTGCGTTGAATTTCGTTTTGTTTAAAATAATGATTTTTTTAAATTGTAATATTGTTTTGCTTTAATCTAATGAGTTTTATTCTTTTAAGTTAAATTGTAACGTTGCGTTTTAATATTAAGCAGAATAAAGACACATTTAGTTTCTTGTAGTGATGCGTATATATGTACATAACCACTTTTAATAGCAATTTTTGTATGAATATTTATTTACTGATGATAACAGATGTTATCGAAAATTCCGAATTTTTAATAAATACCACTTTTTACTCTTTCCTAATTATACAATGTACATAGGATATTGATATATTTGTCAATTAATATATTTGCCAATTTTAAGTTATCGAATATTAAAACATAACAATTTTATATACAGCTTATTTATGCATGATGTTGTAGAAGTTTGTATAGCCGAAATATTGCAATCTTAAGTAATAGTTCGTTTAAATTTTTCGTACCACTTTGCTTACTGTCCCTAATTATACTATGACGCAAATCAAATCAGCTAACTGAGTCTACGTATTTAATATAATTATAAAATAAACAAAACATAATAATGCTAAATCAAAATTTAATAATTAAATAATAAAATAACAAATTGTTATAAGATTTTTTATAATTTAAATCAAGTTAAAATAAAAAATTGAAATTTAAAATAAACGTCCTTTTTATGAATTGACTAATAAAGTTATACTCAGCAAAGGCATTTTAAACATTCCATCGTATATACATCTGCAACTATTATCGGATGAATAGCCAAATATATGTATTCGATACTGTACTTAACTGCGACAATATGTGTGCTCGCCAGTAACAATTAAATAAACTTTATCTATGTTCAAGATATTTATCGTAGTTCATCGCATCCTTTAAAATTGCGTTTTCTTAATCTAGATATATTGCAATTGTGTTTTCAATTATAAATGCTTGTTAAATATATTTAAACAGTATTGATCAATTGGCATCACAGCTTTTCGGACTCACTATTGAAAGCGAAAAATTATAATCGGCATTAAATAATATTAAATCGCCAGATTTGCAAAGACTTATTTATTTCAAAACGTTCGTCTTTCGGCTTTATCAATCTAGAACACATAACGTATTAAGCACACATGTTCAAATCATTATATACTGTATTACATTTTAATAGGTTTTCTTTGTTGATACCTGGAATCTTGTCTGTAATAAACCTACCTACATCTGTTCGCGTTTACGGTGTTGTTGTGTGCATTTTACATTATGTTCAATTATTATATATTCAAATATGTCTGTATTTAAATGTTAATAATAACAATAAAAAATATTAAATTAAACAATTAAACAATTAATAATTTAGTTGCAGTGGCTACTGAATTACAGCTGCTTGCTGGCCTTCATTTCCTCCCCGGCCTGTTTGCGGTTTCTGTCGTGTGGAAGAAGTTTATCGGCGAAGCAACCTTTGCAGTATATTTCTCCATCCTGATCTTTATATGTACCCAAAGTCAACGTTGTATTGCAAGTTTTACATCTAAAGCACTTTTCGTGCCATTGCGAACTGCACGCACCAATTCTTTCCGCAGCATACACTGTGGTTCCACATCGTGAGCACTTTTCAATTGCTCCACCAAATTTCGATCCCATTGTTTCTCGTTCATGCTCAGGAAAAGACTAAACATTGTCGATATCGATCTTCGCAGTTGTCGTACGCGGCTGTTTAATGGTCATGATCGTTTGGATAGGTTGCTGGGGCATTATTAGTATGTTAAGAATCGGGCTCGCCTGGATTATTGGCAGTGTATCTGGAATTTGGTGCACTATCTCAGTCCTGCATGACACGGGGATTATTTCGTCATACTCATTCATTGGGGCATGGTTCTTGTTGTTGTCTTTGCAAGGCGGTAGTCCCATCACATCAAGAGTTCGGCTCGAAGAGGCGTTTTCCGGGTTCACATGTATCCTAGTGTTCACCATCAAATGTCATTATTGGAATCTGGTCAAGTGACTCTAACATTGCTTTGGCGTTGCCTCTCATTATTGCAATAGAGATGCGCTGGTATAAATGCGTGATCGTCACGGCGTATCTGACTCCGCTTGTCCGGCTCATGTTATTTGCAATCCGTTTGATGACCCTGCTTCCCTCTTTCTTCCATCCCCCAAACGACTCCACTACAGCGGCTGAGAATATATACCCCGCTGCTTCGACCCTGCTTTTGTATTTTCGGTCTTTAACATTAGCCGCGTACGATGTAGCGGCGGCGAGCTGTGCGTTAGCAGCTGAGCGACGGTATGCTGTCTGTTGGGGGTGATTGACTGCAAAGTCGATTGCATAGGGAGGGGGTCCATAAAATAGGATGTCTGTCGGCCGTTCACGTAGGTCCAGGATAATACCTCGCGCTTCAAGAGCTACATCCATCCGGGCTGATTGTGCGGCTGCGAATACCACATCACGAATAGCATTATGCCGCAGTCCTTGGTAACCTCCGTATTGGCATGTTAGCGAGTGTATGCCTTCCTTATCAGCTATGCGCATGCAGCGGCCGCATCTATAATTCTTTTCGTGTAAAGAATCCCAAGCCACATGCGGACTAGAATATAGAACTGTGGGGTGTTAATTCCGTTCCAGATGCCGCATTTGGTACATCACTAAGCCAAACCCCAGCTTTTGGACATGACACTGCATGTAGTCGGGCACGATCCATTTCGCTAGATGATTGTATCAGCTGTGTCGAGGCGAGATTTTCAATCAGGCGTGAGGTTGATGATTGACCGCCCTCCGTAGACGGTATGAAGTGAGACCCCACTGTGGTTCTAAGGGTGGCTAATGCCTCTGAATAGCCAGGAAAAAGTGTAGGATCCAGACTGTATTCTTCGACCTGCATCACGCTATGTATAAATGCGCTCTGGACATGCGCCGCATTGCATCTTAGGCCAAATCCACTCAGACGGATTGGGAGTGTCATCTGTGATTTCGATGCTTCGTGTAGTTGACACGCGCATATTTTCTGAAAGGCGCTGGCGATTTGTCTGTCGAATGACTGACAAAACGTTTTTGTAATCCTTGGATCAACTGAACGGAGAAGGTGGTTTATCCTGGACGAGGAAGCGCAGTGTTTGAGTAGGAGGTATCCGACTTGAGGGTCTGGCAGCTTGGCTACTGCATCGATTGTCTGGATTAGCGGTGGCAGAATCTCGTTTGTCAGGTGGGTTTCTATGAAGGACTCGTCACCGATGGGTATGCCTAACAAGTGCATGTTTCCAGAGGTGTTCTCCGAAACCACCTCGGATAGTAGGGCCAAGCAAGAGCTTATGGCTTCAGGCGTGCCGATGACCTCTGTCTTTCGCCAGTTTAGCTGCAATTCAATCGCCTTGAAACTCGTGTCTAGCCAGCCGAGTGCGGATGCGATTGCCGAAGGCGTCCCGCCGACTATGCCATCGTCCAGGTACCACATGTTGAGGTTTATTCCAGGGATATGAGAAACGTGTTCAATCGTTTTCTTAATGGCCAACGAGAAGAGGAACGGGCCCAACGGGTCACCCTGCTGGACTCCTTCACATGAATTGAGAGGGTCCTGCGGGCCGAAACGAAGGGGTGCCTTGCACTTGTATGAAAAGTCAAACCATGGCAAGAGCTCTGGGACGTTCTCTCGGACTGCTGCTCGTAAGTGCGCTTTGAACAATAAGTTGAAGGCGTTTAAAAGATCGATCTTTGCCTAGGCCCAGTTGTTGTCGTAGGCGTGAAATTTGTGGATTTGTCGAACGTTGTGAACGATCCTTTCCACTGCGTTTGGGGTTGCTACCCCTAGTTGTGTTGGTTGTAGGAGACCAGCGAAACGTTTGCGGAGTTGGAGACATATGCATTTCGAGCAGAGACGGCGTAGAGTTTCGCCAACGGCAATTGGTCTTATACCCCCGTCCTTTTTGAGAAGTGCGATCAAGTTCGCGCCGGCTATGTAAGGCGCATATTCAGAGGGTGCTAGTCCCGCCAGAAGGTGGTTGACAAGGTGCGTCAGGTTTTCTGCTAGCGAACCGCCGCTATTTGCTCGTAACATGTCCTGGAGATGCTCCGGTCTTAGCCCCAGGCAACCTGGTCCCAACGCTGAAGACAAGGAATTGACCGCGGCAATGACGGTCTCGCGGCCTACAGATATAGACGAAATCGGATTATTTGAAAATCGTTCTATAAGATTAGGTGAGGATAGTGGCCGATCCCGCCAGATGCTGTACGTCAGGGGATGTAGTATTTGCAGTGCTGTCCGTGCTTGTGTAGATGGGCTGACTATTCCTTTTGAAACCAAACGCTGGAGTGCTTTACCGTAATTCCCATGCTTGGTCAGGTTGATACAAGCAATTTCTGAATTGCCGTATAGTTGACGGTTTGCATATTTGTGTGACGTTTGTATCATGGATAGCACATCCGTTAAGGCGGTTGTCGCGTAGGCTCTTATTGATTCGCAAATGTGCTTCTCGAGCTTATATCGACCTTTGCATGTTGTGGGCATTGGGCCACTGAAGCATGATTTTGCGAAGAGCAGCAACTTTGTCCATGAACTGACATTTTCGATTTGCAGTGCATGTTTGATATTGTCACAGAAATAAGTGGCTGCTAGAACACGTGCTTTGTACGAAATGCGTATGACTGTTGTTGATTCTCTGCGCCAACATGATTGAAGACATGATAGACGGTTCGAAGCGTCGACTCGAGCGCTTGGAATTGCTAATGTTGGAGTTATGACTTCTGTGGTGGCTTTATTTGGTTGGATTTTGGACGCATAGTCGAAACAGCCAAATCCCTCGCATGAACCTACACACCTTGAACCTTTGAACTTATGAAAGCGGAAGCATCCATTAGTTGTCGAGGCGATGCCCATCTGGCAGATGCGACAGGGCCGCTTACCTCCGATAATATCATTTTGATCTTGCCCATCGTCAGCCATTGTGTTTGGTAACATTGTAAGAAAGTTTGTAATTGCCAATCGTCGTAGAGTCGGTAATCGTGAGAGAGCCGCCGGTTGATTGTAGATTTGCTGTGACGAATTTGACCGTCTTGACTGTTTCTTGTTTGTGAACTATTTGTGAACTTGTTTGTGAACTATTAAGATAGATGGATGCCGATCGACGTCTTGGTAATCTATGTCGCTTTATTGTCCAATTTGTAATACTGTATGTTATTTATTGTATGTTATTTTATTGTATGTTATTTATCTCAAACTTTATTTTAAGGTGTGTGTTTTTAATGTCTGTATTTTGCTAATGTATCTTTAGACAGCGATTAACAATAGAGTATCGTTTTCTTAAATTCTTTTTAAATTGCTCATCATGTTTGATTTTTAATCTTTGATTCATTTTCGTGGGTAGATCGTTGTATGACATTGATAGTTAACGATACGGCCATATATTAACTTATAAAGATTAAACCAGTAATTACCTGTTTAATCTTCATAAGTTTATATATATATTAAAGGTTTGATTCAACCAGGACTGTCTATTACACCTATCTGCTTTTCTCTATATATAGAGAATTTCATGCTTCTACACTGCAAGACGGCGTACCGTTTCGGCTTTGAGAAGCCTCATCAGTTGCAGCAATACAGTGTATACACATGAAAAACATACTATATATACTATATAATCTATACATACTATATATACTATATAATACATACATACCATATAATACTATATACATACATACTATAAATACTATATACATACATACCATATAATACATACATACTATACATCCTATATAATCTATACTATATATAGATTAAAGTCCTGGTTGAATCAAACCTTTAATTTATTTATTGATCCTGCGAGGATCCCAGGCGGCGGTGCTTTTTCTATTGTAATATATATATATATATATATATATATATATATATATATATATATATATATA